>JAHNEJ010001800.1:0-107659 GCA_022559845.1 Amorphophallus konjac
GGAGAGCAAATAATCAAATCAACAGACAGAACTCTCACTAAGCATACAAGAATGCTTACAATGACTGACATCGGTACTAGGCGGAGGTTTGATCCAAGGATCTCCTCACGCAAGAGCCAGCATTCTTGATAGGCATAACCTAACCTTCCAGCTGAGTCTTTTGATATACCAATTAGTCAAAGTTAAGCATACTAAATTGCCAAGCCAATCAACCCATGCAATAGACAACAGAGTTTTTAGGTGGTTCAATTGCAATCCGCAATCTACGTCCACCCCTCACTCTACCAGAGTGAGGCTTCCTTGCTTAAAGCAAATGAACTAGCAGACTAAGTCTGTAACAACGGCTGAATACAGCTTCTCCCCGAGGAACACTCTCCTCGCTTCTCTTGGAAAACCAGAAGGAACCCGAAGCATCAACCTCCCTTCTTCTACAACCGTAGAGGGAACCCCGTGAGTTACACCCTGCAACTCACTCCACCAGAGGTCAGAGACCTCTCTTCCTCTGAACCTGCAGAAGGGACTCCGGAGAATAATCTCTCTTCCTCTACTATCGTAGAGGGAACCAACAAACAAGTTCACAATGAAGAATAGAAAGAAAGCAGAAAACAAGAGAATTGAAGAACTTCGATCGAAAAGAACAAAAACAATGTAGCTTCAGATCGAAGTAGATTTCAGATAAAACTGGCCGGCTGCACTCAGATTTCTCCTCCACTCACAGTAATCTTCTCTTTCTTCTATCTCTGGAAGACTCTCTATGGGATTTCACTCTTAATGGCGGTAGCAGTGTTCGGCAGCCTCTCTTGAATAGAGCGACTAATACTTATAGCAGAGAGCTGAGCATCATCCTCCATTCCGATAAGTCAATTTTCCATTGTTCTATGTGGAAGGGAGTATCTGATAGTTATCTGAACTTTCCAGAAAGAAAACACCCACGTGTGATGAATGTTTTCCCGCCAAACTTTCTACGGAGATATCAACACGTGGTTCGCCTGGGTTTATCACGAGCTCAGTGTTCATTTATGACTGGCGGTCCAGATCTTCCATAAGAACCCTCCATTGACACTCATCCGTTCATTAAGTAATCTTTAATGATCCTTTTAATCATTCTGATGCCTTCAGAAAAGTATTTCCTTAAGTGTATTGGAGAGTAGAAGATAAGTGTTGAGGCATAACCTTGTCAGGTCGAGGCAGAAGATGGTAGTTCATTTGCTGGTGACTGAAATGTAAGAGTAGTGGCTTTCGGCTTCGACCTATCTTGGTGATGGCATACACTTACCCTTGAATTGCTTCGACCTGGCAGTCTTCCGATTTCTGTTTCCAAACTTAGTGCATCGACGCACTTCTTTAGATGCATCGAGGCAGTAACGGATAGATCCTTCAAATAGATAACCTTAGACATTGGCTTCTGACTTGGTGCATTGGTGCATATTCATGATGCTTCGATGTAGTTGCTTTTAGAACCCGAGCCTTGACTAGTGCGTCGGTGCATCACCCTGATGCTTCGACGTGGTGCGTCAAAATGACAGTTTTGATCTTGGTGTGTCAGTGCATTTCTTCGATGCGTCGATGCATTTCTTCAATGCGTCGATGCATTTCTTTTACAAACCATCTCTTTGGCCATGACTGCGTCGAGGTGGTGAATATATAACTTCGACGCTTCATTCTTTTATCCATACTTCTGAAGGTTCCTTTCTTGGTTCAAAATCAGTTTTCTCTGACTCAAATTTTCTGCAATAATAAAGTTTATGTTATTACCAAGAAGAACATATTATATTGACATCATCAAAACCTAGAATTCAACAAAGTGAAATTCTTGTTCGTGAAAGGCCACATTACATTCTTGTTTGATCATGCTCTTATATCATCTCATCATGTTATTTGCGTTTCTTTGGTTTTATACGCCTGATTTATCACCTTTTTCTCTTATCTTACTTCCTAGAGCTAAAATGTTAAATACTTAAATATTACCTTCATGTTGATACGAAGATACCTACTGGACAAGTGTGCTCATTACCCTACTTTTTCAATCTTTTCATGAAATTCTAGCGGGTCAGATTCGGCTTTCTCCGATGATGGATCCGAGGGCGAGAGCGAATGAAGATTGAGAGAAAGCCCTAGATAGTTCAAGAGTCATGAGTCAATTATGTAATTTTTATTTTTATTGAGTCTAGAATTAAAGAATCAAAGTCATGTGGTCATGTAAACTTTGATTACTATTCAATAAAAGTGGATTTTTGAGTCCATATTCTTGTGCATTCCTCTTTATGTGGATGTTTATTGTGCTCTGATTATATTGCTCGCTTGCGGTGTACTAGCCGGCTGTTCACGTTCCCGATTGGTTTCCGCTGCATATCTCGGGACGTGACAAGATCTTCCTAAAATGTTAGAGAAAGTAGGAAGTAAGCGCACTCGCCCAGTAGGTATCTTCAAGTCATCATGTCGGCATAGTTTATGTGATTAATATTTTACATCTAGAAGATGTAATAATGAAAGAAAGTGCGATAAATCATGTGATAAAAATAATAGTAACTTGTAGCAAGACTAGCTGTAAAGTATGATATGATGTTTCAAGAATGTATAAGCATGATCTAGCAAGAATGTAAATTTGGCCTTTCAATCAAGAATGTACTATCAATCACAAGAATGTATTTTTCATAACCTTAAGAAGGCTATGCACGAGAATGTATGGTCATGTAACAAGCATGTAACGAGAATGTACTTTTCAATTAAGCATGTGTAATTTCATGAATTGCCTCGTGGAATCATCTAGTTTATAAAGAAAGTACTCCCAACGCAATGCGACGTCAGTAATCATTATACCCCTTGATTTTCAGTATATTTCTGGTCCTCTGCCATGGGGGCTAGATTGGAGACCTTGGACACTGTAACGACCCGAGAATCCGGTTACCGGGAAGGCCTGATAACCCGAGACTCGTACCGCCACCCACGAGCCCGAAGACTCGGAAGGGTTAAAGGAATGGTGTGGAGACTACACAAGTATCACAAATAATTGCATAAATGAACAGTTATATTATTAAGCAGGAAATAAATTAACAGTTTATATGATACATGGTCCACGAGATATAAAAATAACAACAGCAGTAGTCCACAACTAGTACAGAGACAAGAAAGAAAAGTATAGCTACACGGGGCATACCCCGGCTCTGACCTTTGGCACTAACGCTGGGCACCTGAACCACGCTGAGCCTCAGATGCGCTCCCCTGAGGCCGTGACTCACCTGAAACACGGTGAAACAAGTAGGGAATGAGTCTCGGACCAAGACTCAGTACGGATCACTCGAACCCTACCTCGTAAACGGAGAAACCGCTACACTAGCAGTAAGCGAGTACCTCAAAAAAGGAAGCCCTGCAATCTACAAAACACTGCTCCCACGGCACGAATACCGACACACGTGCCACGGTGAAACGACCGAAGCACCACGGTCAACACGACAAAAACTAAAGGTCGAAGTCGCAAGGACTAACAGTCTGACACTATCGACTCGACAGGAGTATGATGGGGACATCACCCATGATTCCCTCTGGCTCGGCACCTCTCTCCCTCCCGGAGATGGGTAGGATGCAGCTCCACGACTGGACGGGCCCGCTTCGACACTTGGGCTAGCTATTTGGGTCATCTTGGTGTATTTTCCCCTTTTATTTGAGTTATTCTGAAGTAATTTTCCCTTTGTTTTGAGTCAAGACCCTAGGTTATTACGTCATTTACCTAAGTTTGTGATCATCTTGATGGGATAGAGTGGCTTATGGGCCCAATTAGGTGGGCTTGGCCCAGGGGCGCCCTTCCCCTTCTCCACCTTTTTGGTTATTTGTTATTAGCACATATTTCAGGGACTTTTGGTAAATGTTGGGATCCCTATAAATAGGACCCCAACCCCACTTGGAGGAGCTAATGAAATATTGAATGAAAATTTTCACACAAAAATTGTGTCCCTCTCTCTCTTGAGTGAATCTTCTCTCTCTCTTCCCCTCTCTCTCTAGTGCGCCCCCCTTCTCTCTCTTCCCCTGCCACCTCACCCTCCACATCAGCCCTCCCAACCTTTCATCTTCCCAAGACCCATTAACTCCCCTTTACTCCCACCACTTCCCAAGCAACCTTTCCCCTTCCCCATACAACCTTTCACATTCCCAATGGAGAATCCCTTCTCCCAAGCACCCCTTCCCCTCCCCAAGGCAACCCTTCCCATTGCCTAGGCCCCCATTAACCCCTCCATTAACCCACCACTCAAATCAAAAGGAAATCCTCCCATTCCCCAAGCCATTTGCGCCCCCATCTCCCCACCTCCTCCAAGAGAGAACCAACCTTCCCGCCCCCACCTCCCACTCCACTCCCCCACACCAAGTCCGCCCCCTCCCTGACCTTCCTTCCCCCCTCTCCCCTTTTTCGCCCCACACCACCCCTTCTACAACTACTACCAGCAAACCCCTCTCTCCCCTTGCCATTCCCCCCACCCCTTACCAATCCATATCCATCAATAGCCTCCTTTGCACTGCTAAGTTCGCTGGCAGCAGTAGGAGCTCAACTAGCAGAGCCTGCTCCGGAGTCGTTCGGCATCATATGGAAGCACATCATACATCGTCGGAAAGCTCATCGAGAAAGCTCCGCAGCCGTGGTCATCTCGCCGGAATCCGACATTGTTGCTGTCCGGAGGGCTCGTTCTTCCCCGACTGCGCATAGTGGCCCTAACGGGAAGATAGAGCTGTAGTGCAGAAGCTTCCACGACCTCACCCTTGCTCTCCTTGGTGCGCCGCTTGACCGAGTCTAGGTAACACCAGTCCTCCAAGAAATGCAACAGGCGGGGCCTCGTTTGGAGTCCGGGGCTTCCCATTCCAATTTTCTTCCCCCAGGTGCGTTGATCAGGCTACTCAGGGCCTGACCTGACCCCCCCTCACTCAACGGACTCCCTCTCTCTGCCCCTGACATCGTCTTGTGCTCTCCCTAGCTGCCGCTCGAAGAAGACTCGTCCACGGTCGTACTCGTCTTGGTCCTGCCACGTTTGGACTTCGGGAGCGGATGTGGCGACTACATCCATCAGCTGCTGCACCCTGGGACCAGTCCGAGCCAGAGCGCAGGGAACCTGATCCAGAGTCCGCCCCAGTCGGTGACGACGTCGGGATCATCCACAGAAATTTACAAGCGTACCTGGGTCTGTCAGCTACGTTTCGGCACCAGCCATGATGACTTCCGAGCTCGGTGGAGTGCGTGGCGGCGTTTACAGCGACTCCCTATCTTGCTGTCCCAGACTTGGCCAGAATTGGAGAAGTGCCCATCCAGCATTAGCTTAGCTAATCTCCCCTCCCCGCCTGGTCGGCTTAGCGCCCCTCCCTGCGTGGAGGTAGCGTTTGATTGTAATCCTATTCTTCCCCTCCCCTAGTCCAACCCCCCTGCGTGGGGAGTAGTGCATGTACTATTTGAACAGGGGAAGCTAAATCGACGCAGTGTGCGGGGAACCCACACTCCCTCGCTCGCCCTCGTCTCCGAACGGGGTTGGTTTCTTCAAACCAACCGGGTAAGCTCTAAACCTTGCTCCCATTACCAGTATTTGTTCCTTTAATATCCGTGAAATTGCTCCGCTGGTAGTGAGAGAGAGAGCGCCCGACCCCGGAGAGTTCCACTTCTGTGTGGTCACCGTGGTTTGTGAGAGAGAGTGACCCAGTGCCCCACTTAGCACATAGCCAGCCCCTTAGTTGTGAGCATCGTACCCTCGGGATGGCAACCTTAGCTCTGCTGGCCCTCTACCAGCCTGGGTCTTGATCCACCACCTCCACTCGACATCGCCGAGTCACCCCGAGTTCGTGTGTGTGCATCGGCGAATTGGCGATTTACGCAACCTCATGCTCTAAAATTGATTGTGTTTGTGTGGTAGGTCCACGGACCCCATCCCTTTGCTGCATTCATCCTAGTGGTGTCACATCAATTTGGTATCAGAGCAAGTTTTAGACTTGTCTCTACGAGTCTAGTCCTAGGGCATTGGCATTTGGGTCTCCCTTGCATCGTGTTTTCCATCGCTCCTTTGCATGACCACCCTAGGGAGACACCCCAAGTACCCATGGACCGATTTGACGCTGCCGTCAACAACCTTCTTGATCAGCTAGATACCATCACCACCCGACTTGACCGGGTTGAAGCAAAATGGAAACATGGCCCTAGAGCTCGGCCCCCATGGGATGAATTTGGATGGGAAGCCAATGAACCCCCACCTAGGAACTACAGCCCTAGAGCTCGGCCCCCACTGGGATGAGTTTGATAGTGAAGGGTCAGACTATGATCCTTATTATGACTATGAGAGGCCCCGACATTACGGGCACGAGGAAAGGCGTCCCCGAGATAACCTAGATAACCATCCCTTAGGAATGACGCGGTTCACTAGGTCTCCTAGGTTCACTCCACGATCGGATGATCCCGAGGACATGGGACCCCGTCCCAACCCATCCCCTCTCTTGAAGATCCCCACGCCATGTCCAAATGGAAGTACCCCATTTCGGCCCACTCATCTTCCTCTCACCCCTCATCCGACAAGAGTCAACCCTAGTCAACCCATACCCCGACGATAAGGGAGTTCCAATGGGCCAAGTGTGGGTGAGACCACTCAGGGAAATTGACAACAATGCTCTAAGTGTAGAGGCTTTGGACACTTCATCAATCAATGCCTTTCATGGGAGATGTCCAACATACTGACTGAAGAAATAGTTATCCTTACCCAAGGGGAACTTGAGGAGGTGACAGAAGTCCATGAGGCTCCCCTAGATTGGGAAGAGGAATATGAAGCCCAATGCCAAGAGTTAGGTCAAGAGAACTCATCCCTACCCAAAGAAAACCCATTGAGCCTAACTGGGTACACCCTCCCCCGAGAGTTACAAGATGACCAACCAAGTCCCCCCACCCCGCCCCCCATGAGAATTGTGATTTTAGGGGAACCCCTCATTGAGTGGCTAAAGCAAAACCTCCTCCTCCACGTCACACACCCCTCCATGGATAACCACAACCCAATCATGCCCACCCCACCACTCCACACAACCTACCATTCGTTCTGCTTTGTAGGAACCCTGAGGGACTTGATTAAGGATATACTAAGGAAAATAGGGGTGACAAACATACTGGCCTTACGAGCAAGCGACATGGGGTACCTTAGTTTCTCACACCCTCCATTTACACCAAGGGTCCTTGCACGAATGAGCTCTTATTGTTTCTACCCGAGCCCGATGAGTTTTACACCACCCCCTACCACAAGGAAAGGGTACTCCACCTAGGGAATCCACTTTGGTACTTACCCCATTAGGAGACCAGTGCCTAGGCCTGATGAGGGCATCTCACGACACTCCCTCTAGCTCGGGTTGCCTGCACACTTTTGGATATGGGATGGCTGTGACCTCTACATGTTATCTTCCTTTTCCATGATCCCATCTTATGTATTTTCATTTTATTGAGTCTTATCTTATGTACTTTCTTTTATTGAGTCATGGTGTTCTAGTCTATTTATCTTATTTTGTGTAATTGGGCCTTAGTACCTTAGTGTGGGCCTAATGGGTTGAGTCTAGGACTTGTTGGGTCTTTTGTCTTAATGTCAGGGTCATTTTGGTCATGTAAAGAGTGGTTGCCTATAAATAGGCCCCATCTCTCTCCATGTAATCACTTTTGGATGAATATTGAAATATCATTTCCACCTCCACTATTCCCTCTCATTATCTCTCTCAATTCTCTCTCATTCTCTCTCATTCTCTCTCTCTTCAAGAAGGGGGCGAACCCCTCTCTCTCTCCTCCCCCTCCCAACCACATCCAACCCCCACCTACCTCCCTTAACTCCCCCACAACTTCCCATAACCCCTCTTTACTCCTCACCTTGTCCCAAGAAAGTTCCACCAATCCAAGCCCCACCACCCAACTACCACCTACCCAACACCACTTCCTAAGCACCCCTTCCTCTCCCCAAGGTTGAAGGGGCTCTTCCCTAAGCCCAATTTCGAATTTCCCTCTCCCTAGGGCAGTGCCCTTCCATCTCCCCACCTCCCTAACCACCCAAGGTCGCACCCCCCCTTCCCCATACTAGCCAAAGGTCGCCCCCCCTCTCTCCCTTGCTCTCCCCTTGCACACCAAGAGCTCCACCTTCCCTCCACTCATCTCACAGCCCTCTCCAGCCATTTCACCCCCACCCTTCATTCCCCCACAGCTCTCACAACCCCTAAACACCTCACATCTCCCTCCCATAGCCACTAGATACACCTTCCACCCCATTTCCCCAACTACACCTTTCACCTATAACCATTTGCATTTTCAGGTTCAGGTCAGATCGCCGGTTGCAGATTGGCAGCAGGTTGCAGAAGGTACCCCATCGTCTCCTGAGGGCTCCTGGTGACCTATCTTACATCGTCGGAAGCGTCATCGAGTTAGCTTTCCAACGGTGGTAATCCCGCATCCATCCGAGTCCGGAGCTGTTCGGAGCCAAGGATCTCGTCCAACTGCGCAATCTGCCCCTGTCTGAAGACCTGAAGCTGAAAGTAGAAGCTACCAAGGCCAGCTCGTGAAGGATATGAGCGCCATTTTTGGAGGGAAGAAACTATGTCCAGTGAGATTTCATCTCCAAGAAGAAGGGACTCAATCGGCTACCGGAGCTCCGAGTTACAATTTTCTTCGCCGGAGTGTGCAGTCTGCCCCTGCAGGTCCAGGTTCGAATTGTTTCCACTTCTCCGGCCACCACCCTCTTCTCCGACCTCCGATTGGGGCCCCGTCAACTCCTGCTCGAAGCTACTCCGACCACGATCACGTCACCGCCATTTTCGTCTCAATTGGAGTTCGGGAGAATCCACAGCGCCTTCTGCAACAGACTGTACCAGTTCTGCACCAGCTAGAGGCAGAACATTGCTGTCCTGTTCCAGTTGCCGGCCCGATCAGCCCCGAGCTCCAGAGCCTCCCCAAAAATTCAATCATCATCCTTAGTCAGTTGGGAAACTTTTGGCACAAGTTTGATCAAGATCTTAGTTCTGTGGAGTCCGTGGTGGCGTCATCACCGACACCCTATCCAGAGAATCTGAAGATTGGCAGAACCGGTGGAGCTTGAAAGTCGGGTTTTTCTTTCATAATTCCCCCACCCCGCTTGGCCGACTGAAGGCCCCTCCCTGCGTGGAGGTAGTTTTGATTGTAATAAGTTTAATCCCCACCCCAAGATCATCCCTCCTGCGAGAGGCGTAGTGCTGTACCTCTTTAACTTTCAGGTCAAGCGACACCGCCGCAGCGATCGGGTGTATACCCTCGCTTCTCGGCGCGCCCTCGTCTCCGAGCGAGATCGGTGTTTTCACACCGATCAGGTGAGCATCTGATACCATCTTTGATTGCCATTATTCTACAAATTTAGTATTACTTCGCATGCCCGTCGGATGGTGAGAAGAGAGCCCGGCCTTGTATGCTACTTTAAAGGTGTCCCCCGCGAACCGGGAGTGAGTGCCACCCAAACCCCGCCCTGCGGGCCATCCACCCAAGAAGTTGGGAATCCCAGGCCCTTTGGGGGTCAGACTAAGCCAACTAAGTCACTAAGAATCATTGGGTCTCGCCTCGGACCCTCGCCATCATCCCCCGGCCCCACCGGGTGATCGCGTGTGCCGTGTGAGTAAGCCGCTATCGTGAGAATCATTGGAGTGCTTGTATGCTTGCGGGTCTAGGTCCTAGGGTCATCAACTCATACTTAGTCAACCTTGGGCTGTGCTACATCAAGGCCACACTAGGGAGTGTATGCTTTGGAGTGCTCAAGGTCTAGGATGGGAAGAAACCTCATTCCCCTCAACCCAAGTCCTCCTAGATCCGCATGATCCCTTCTCGCTAGACCCTCATTGCCAACCCACCTCCTTGCCCTCCTACACCTTTCCCTACCCCTTTCCCCTTTGCAAGGATCATTACGTTAGGTCCTATCGGGTTCATGATTTCCACTTCCCCACGTGCGCTAGGGACCCTAGGTCTATCTCTTGGATTGAGGCCCACCTCCACTTCACCCACCCCTCGACCCATCTTGATCCTTTTGAACCCTTCCAATGGGCTTCCGAGTACTCATGTGACCAACCTGCATCACTCACAACCCACTCCTTGCTACCCTCACCCACCTTATTGGACCAAGCCCACTGCACTTTCCTAGACCCCTTCGACCCCTATGAGTGGAAACTCCCACACCAAGCCACACACATAGAAGATGCCATTTGGATGGAAATGCATGTGTCACTACATTTTGCATCATTTGGTAGGGCTAGTAAGTCAAGTCATCTCATTTGTGTCACACACACACTAGGTCCAGTGCACGACAGGTTTACATTTGGATATGTAGGTCCTCCCCCACTCATCATCCATCTTATGCATGATAGGAGTATACATGGAAGTCCGGGTCCTCCGGCATTCACTGCACCCATACCTGATAGAATCATTTATGGATGCCCCGGTCCTCCTAAGTCCGTCAAAATCAATGTAACACTTGATAGGGCTGAATTTGGTTGTCCAGGCCCTCCCTTCATCTCGAGAGGATCATCATTCATGACACTGCATGGCACCATTCGCAAACAAATCAACAAGAGCAATGAGGTATACAAGAAATTAGCTGATTCCCACCGCCGCCACCAAGAATTCCGTGTCGATGATTTTGTGATGGTGAGGACCAAGAGACTATTCCCTGGAAATGTCTCCAAACTGAGGTCGCGTGGATCAGGTCCCTTCCAGGTCCTGAGGTGGATCGACACCAATGCTTATGTGTTGGACCTCCCCGAGGAATACGGAGTAAGCCCCACATTCAATGTGGCTGACTTGGTGCCATACAGGGGTCCCACGGTGACACCTAGTGAGGACATCGAGCCTGTTCCACCCCTTGAGAGAGCCACTACCCGTGAGAGAGCTCCACCAGTCCAGAGAGGCCAGCATGAGCAAGTGGAGCGGATATTGGATGAACAGGTCACGGTAACCCGGAGAAAGGCATACGAGCGATACTTGGTAAGGTGGAAGGGCCGGCCTCCTTCGGATGATTCATGGGTGAGCCGGGAGGATCTTCATCAGTTGGACCCCGACCTCCTCGAGCGTTATCGCAGCCGAGTGCACCCTTGCTCAACAGAGTCGAGCTCTTCACAGCCCGGGGGAGTTGATGGGGACATCACCCATGATTCCCTCTGGCTCGGCACCTCTCTCCCTCCCGGAGATGGGTAGGATGCAGCTCCACGACTGGACGGGTCCGCTTCGACACTTGGGCTAGCTATTTGGGTCATCTTGGTGTATTTTCCCCTTTTATTTGAATTATTCTGATGTAATTTTCCCTTTGTTTTGAGTCAAGTCCCTTGGTTATTACGTCATTTACCTAAGTTTGTGATCATCTTGATTGGCTAGAGTGGCTTATGGGCCCAATTAGGTGGGCTTGGCCCAGGGGCGCCCTTCCCCTTCCCCACCTTTTTGGTTATTTGTTATTAGCACATATTTCAGGGACTTTTTGTAAATGTTGGGATCCCTATAAATAGGACCCCAACCCCACTTGGAGGAGGTAAGGAAATATTGAATGAAAATTTCCACACAAAAATTGTGTCCCTCTCTCTCTTGAGTGAATCTTCTCTCTCTCTTCCCCTCTCCCTAGTGCGCCCCCTTCTCTCTCTTCCCCTGCCACCTCACCCTCCACATCAGCCCTCCCAACCTTTCATCTTCCCAAGACCCATTAACTCCCCTTTACTCCCACCACTTCCCAAGCAACCTTTCCCCTTCCCCATACAACCTTTCACATTCCCAAGGGAGAATCCCTTCTCCCAAGCACCCCTTCCCCTCCCCAAGGCAACCCTTCCCATTCCCTAGGCCCCCATTAACCCCTCCATTAACCCACCACTCAAATCAAAAGGAAATCCTCCCCATTCCCCAAGCCATTTGCGCCCCCATCTCCCCACCTCTTCCAAGAGAGAACCAACCTCCCCCCCCCACCTCCCACTCCACTCCCCCACACCAGGTTCGCCCCCTCCCTGACCTTCCTTCCCCCCCTCTCCCCCTTTTCGCCCCACACCACCCCTTCTACAACTACTACCAGCAAACCCCTCTCTCCCCTTGCCATTCCCCCCACCCCTTACCACTCCATATCCATCAATAGCCTCCTTTGCACTGCTCAGTTCGCTGGCAGCAGTAGAAGCTCAACTAGCAGAGCCTGCTCCGGAGTCGTTCGGCATCATCTGGAAGCGCACCATACATCGTCGGAAAGCTCGTCGAGAAAGCTCCGCAGCCATGGTGGTCTCTCTGGCATCTGACATCCCTGCTGTCCGGAGGGCTCGTTCTTCCCCGACTGCGCATAGTGGCCCTAACTGGAAGACAGAGCTGCAGTGCAGAAGCTTCCACGACCTTACCCTTGCTCTCCTGGGTGTGCCGCTTGACCGGGTCGAGGTACCACCAGTCCTCCAAGCAACGCAACAGGCGGGGCCTCGTTTGGAGTCTGGGGCTTCCCGTTCCAATTTTCTTCCCCCAGGTGCGTTGATCAGGCCACTCAGGGCCTGACCTGACCCCCCGTCACTCAACGGGCTCCCTCTCTCTGCCCCGACATCGTCTGGTGCTCTCCCTGGCTGCCGCTCGAAGAAGACTCATCCACTGTCGTACTCATCTTAGTCCCGCCAAGCTGCACCCTCATCTATGTGGCGACTACATCCATCTGCTGCTGCACCCTGGGACCAGTCCGAGCCAGAGTGCAGGGAACCTGATCCAGAGTCCGCCCCAGCCAGTGACGACGTCAGGATCGTCCACAGAAATTTACAAGCGTACCTGGGTCTGTCAGTGACGTTTCAGAACCAGCCACGATGACTTCCATGCTCGGTGGAGTGCGTGGTGGTGTTTACAACGACTCCCTGTCTTGCAGTCCCAGACCTGGACAGAACTAGAGAAGTGCCCATCCAGCATTAGCTTAGCTAATCCCCCTCCCCGCCTGGCCGGCTTAGCGCCCCTCCCTGTGTGGAGGTAGTGTTTTATTGTAACCCTATTCTTCCCCTCCCCTAGTCCAACCCCCCTGCGTGGGGAGTAGTACATGTACTAATTGAACAGGGGGAGCTACACCGACGCAGTGTGCGGGGAACCCACACTCCCCCGCTCGCCCTCGTCTCCGAACGGGGTTGGTTTCTTCAAACCAACCGGGTAAGCTCTAAACCTTGCTCCAATTACCAGTACTTGTTCTTTAATATCCGTGAAATTGCTTCGCTGGTAGTGAGAGAGAGAGCGCCTGACCTCGGAGTGTTCCACTTCTGTGTGGTCACCGTGGTTTGTGAGAAGGAGTGACCCAGTGCCCCACTTGGCACCCGGCCAGCCCCTTAGTTGTGGGCATCGTACCCTCAAGAGGGCAACCTTAGCCCTGTTGGCCCTCTACCAGCTAGGGTCTTGATCCACCACCTCCACTCGGCATCGCTAAGTCACCCCGAGTTCGTGTGTGTGCATCGGCGAATTGGCGATTTACGCAACCTCATGCTCTAAAATTGACTGTGTTTATGTGGTAGGTCCACGGACCCCATCCCTTTGCTGCATTCATCCTAGTGGTGTCACATCAGAGTACCTCCCACTAGAAGCACAGCCGGTAGCATCCCCTGACGTCTTACACCGCACCGCAGGTGAACTGCCTGACGTGTAGCAGCTACCAAAGGCACGAACACCGAATAAGTAACCACAAACGAGTGACTAGCTGGGGTCACACCCGTCAGCGTGGGTCCAACCGCCCCCAACCACGTGTGCACACACAGAGACCGTACGTCCTAGGTCTGGCCTCTAACTGGTTTTCCCCTAGAACCGGACTCTGGCTACCGACGAGGGGTCCGACGAAAACCAGTCTAAAATCATCCTCAGGGTAGCCTCTCCACCACTCCCTGGTGGGTCCACTCGCGTGCAGGAAGGTTACGACTAGTGGAGGGTCACTACAGAGTAGACTATCAAGTCAATGGAAAACATCGTCCGCATCCAACAACGTACGGAGACCGCCCCACGTACCAGCACCGTCGCACGGTGACCACGGTCGGGACAGAAATAGGGTTGCAAACCACCCGGGGCAACCCGGTGCCTGACAGTCTACCCTAGACGCGTCACAGGCTCTGACGGTCTAGGTAGGACCGTCACAATCACCTGATGGCCCAACGCAAGGGCGTCACATGCTCGGTGCAAAATAGGGCGTAACGCACCTACCATGGTGCGTTACAGTCTGTGACACGCCTACCTTGGTGCGTCACAAGATAACAGAGAACAGCTGTGACGCGTGCCACTCGGTGCGTCACAGTGTGTAACGGACCAACCCTGGTGCGTCACAACGTGGGAATGCGTCTGCTCTAACGCACCCACATAGAGGCGTCACATGGCTGTGACGCGCCAAGCCAGGTTCGTCACATGCCTTGACCCCCAATGGTCCAAAAAGCAACGGTCGGCAGCCAACGGTCGAACGCCCCTGACGGTCCAACCTAGGTGCGTCACAGCACCGTGACGGTCTATCGTGGGACCGTCACAGCCCACAGACCCCGCTTGGCTGCACTCAGGGCTGTAACGTACTCATCTGGGCGCGTTACATAGTGTGACGGTCACTGGAAGGACCGCCACACCCGCCCGAGGGTGAAACGGCGGGAAACGCCCAAAAAAACTGGCCACGCCCCCATGCCTCCATCGGAGAGGGGGAAATCAAAGGGGAAGACCCCTGGGGACCCCTAGCATGATTCTAGGCCATCAAAACATGAAATCATGCATCAAATCCATAGATCGGGCGAGCTCTCCCCAAATCATGGAAAACCCCAAACCCGCAAGGAATCCCATCTCTCGGCCTCCCCTCGGCCTACAAATCGCGGGAAAGGAAAGCTAGAGGCTAGGGAACGTCACCCTACCTCAATTGCGTCTCGAGACACGCCGGATCAACCACGATCGCAAAGAATGCTCGAAAACCCTCGTTCTTCCATGAGCTCCCACGGTTCACGTACGCCTCCACGATCACCTCGCCATCGTCGTCGTCACCACGCCGTCGCCCACAGCCGTCTGCAGCCAGAGGGGCTCGCCGCGGTCTCGCCGGAGGAAGAAGAGAGGGAGAGAGGCGTCGCACGGTGGGGGAGAAAGGAGGAGGAAGAAGAAGAAGAAGAAGAGGGTGGGGAAGAGAGAGAGAAAAGGGGGTTATTTATAGAACAATTCAGAAATTCTAAAAAATACCAAAAAATAGAAAATTACATTTCCGTGATCCTCGGAACGCACCGATCGCAACGGTACAACTCTTGCCTAGGTGAACGGCTCGGTTCACCCGCAACGATGTTCCGAAGGAATTATCGAAACACACACCGGTAATCGAAAAACACGCGCGAAAAAGCCGCGAAACGCTTTCGGGCCTCTGAAATAACTCCAGATCGCGCCGATCCGAACATGAAAGATGTCCAAAATGAAATTTCGGACACAACAGAGCCGGACACTGCGAGAAACCAGATCCGAGACCCATGAAGAAGGATCCGAAAGGTCTAGGATGTTACAGCGACCCTCCGTGCCCGCACTTGGATCTTTAAGTTATACATCTAGTTGTTTTCACGAGAATGTCTATAAGTTTGGCCAAGAATGTTAAATTCAATAATGTCTTTGAGGTGATAGTAAGCAAGGTAAGAACGTGCTGAAAAATTGGAAAGAGGTCAAGAATAAATTTAAAGGACGTTGTGCTATGGAAGGATTTCGGCAGCATACCGGCATCTTACTTAATTTCATAGTTAATAAATGACTTGGTAGGTACTATTGTAGGTTTTAGACAGTCAGATGGTCGTCTGAGACAGCAAACAGAACACAATCAACCTTCTGGTCAGACCTTTGGGTTGGACAATTTTTGATAGAACGTGGTTGGACTAGGACCGCTATCTTGAGGATGCTGTCGGGTAGAGGTTTGCATTCAGGTCAAGAAATCTATCGACCAAGGAAATATTTGTCGACTGAAGTTGAAGTCTATCGACTGAAAATAGGAATCTGTCGACCCAAGCAGAATATCGATCGACCAAAAATAGCCAAACACCCTGAATGAACAAGGTCATTTGGCCAGCCGCGATCTACAGAACGTGGTTGCTCGACGGGCCGAGATCAGGACAGAGCGTGGAATCACGAAGTGATTTTCTAGCTTTTGGGTTTTAGGGTACAACCGGCTCGACGTCTTAGTGGGAATCCCAGGCTTGCAGAGACTTATGGAGACCTTGAAACAAGAATTCCTAATCCGACAGAAGCAATATCTGACGGAGAGGCATTCAAGTTCAAGAGAGTGTTCCTATCAAGTGCAAGTGACTAATAGCGATCGTACTAGAGTACGGGCTATGTACAAGTAACGGTGAAGGAAAAGAAGACGAAAGTGAAACATAGATCGGTGTGTAAGAAGTTCCAGCAAAAGAATGAAAGTCCCTTTAGTACAAAACTTATAAGCTTTTGATGTGAAATTAGCATATGATGAAAATAATCTTTTAAAACATGGGATGGCATAAAACACAAACCCTTCTAAGACATGCCATGCATAAAATATAAACATAATTAAATAAGGTGTAGATACTACTAGATAATCAAGAATCATAAAGCTTGATTTGGTTACTGTTTAGCGTGAATAGTAGCCAGATCGCGGTTCCACCGCTGCTGCCTTTTGAAGGCCGCGATTGTCGGGTGATCGCTACTTTAGTCGCGGCTCCTGTTAGACCGTGATCCTTTTGTCGTCAGACAGAACCAACTTTGGATGATCTAGGGTTCACGTCGGATGATCTGGGTCCTATTTATAGGGAATGGCTTAGGGTTAGGGTTTTAATTCGAATTAGGATCCTTATTTAAGGTCAAGTCGATCTCCTCAGAGTCTGGGTAAGTTTCCCTTCTACATCACATCAAATCCTGGCCACATCATGAATAAGAATTTGAGTTTTCCATGATTTATCCACTTCCATTTTCGGAAATAGTTTGCGGTTGCAAGACGACCGCTTTCTTCAAGAAGCGGTCACGCGATAGACCGCAACCTCGTCCATCATTTTTGAAGTTTAGTTTTTATTCAAACTCCACTTCCAATGTTTGCCTATTTTTCCTATTTTGATTAAGGAACTTTATCCTATTACGTTTCAAGGGTTTGGCTTGGGCCAAAAGGCTAAAATTTAGGTTTTAAGACCCTTTTTAAGTGGGCTTAATTATCTAGTTAATAGCTAGGCCTTTTTATCAAAGGCTTTAACTTATTAATCCATTATTTAGCCCATTTAGGTCTTTAAGCCTTTTAAAATACTTAAATACATCTGTTTAAAATTTTGATAAATCCAGAAAATTGTCAGGGGTGTTACAGCATTTCATATTGATTTATGGTTTCTATCGTTCATGGCCTAGCATTTCATTGAATATTGGATAATTGGTTAATCGCTTATATTTTACCTGGCAATAGAGATATAATTCCTATTGAGCGTTTTTACTCACCCAGTTTCTCTTAACATTTTTCAGGTAGTAATGATGAAGATGTTCAATTGGAAGGGGAGGGACACGAGTGTTGAGTACTCTAGAGGATCTGTGTCTGTGTCTTTTTATTTTATTGGCTCCAGTCCAATAATTTGAGTCTTTTCCTTCTTTATATCAATGTAAGTTTGAGTCAATAATGTGTAATAATGACCTTGATATTAAAAAAATTACTGAGTTTTTATCTTTTTATGACCCTTTTGTGTGTCTTGTGGTTTGCTCTGATTATTCATGACTGTTCGCTACCATGTTCCGAGTAGTTGCCACTGTTATCGGTTCGGAGCATGACAGAAGTCATATCAGAGCCTAGGTTTGTTAAAACCCTAGGTCTTGACTATAGGTTTCTTTAAAAGCTACGTTCATTCCTAATGCTATTCGGTGAGATTGGTTAGAACCATGTGTTAAGTGCTATAATTGGCTTATAAAAAAAATGGCTAAACAACTTTTACGAGAGTAATTTTTTAATCTTGTATGATTTATTTTTTAATCGGCTGAGCGTGCGCAATGGCGGGAGATGCAAATGATATTTTAGGGTTTGACTCAAGCTCTTCAATAGGTAGCTCAGGGAGGAGCGAATCACGGTGTTGGGGAGTTACATGATGATTTTCGGAGTCTCAATCCCCTAGATTTAGTGGAACCCCTGACCCCGATGGGGCGGAAGATTGGGTTAAGGAGATGAGAGGATAGTTAGGGTAATGCAATGTTCGGACCAAGATAATGTCCTTTTAGCAATGTTCCAATTACAGAAGGATGCGAGGGCTTGGTGGGAGTCAGTGGAAGCCATTTTGTTGAAAGATCAAGTAGCATGGGTGGAATTTTTGGAGTACTTTAATGATAAGTATTTTTTAGAGAGAGTTCGGGAGAGAAAGGCTGGGGAATTTGCCTCCCTCAAGCAAAGGAGTATGTCGACGGGGGAGTATGAGGCCCGGTTCTCTAGATTGTCTCGCTATGCACCTCACTTGATAGTAACTGATAAGATGAAGCCCAAGAGGTTCTTGAATGGGTTAAGGTTGTAATTCATACCCCAATTGGCCCCGATGGATATTCAATCTTATGTCGAGATGGTGAGATAAGCTTAGCCATAAGAGGATGCCATGGAGTTATCCGATAAGATCAAGGTAGGAATGGAGAAGAAGAAGTTGGGTAATGGTAATAAGAGGCCCAATGAAGGTAATGGAGTTCCGAATGGCAAGAAGTATAAGAAGGAGAAGTGTAAGCATTGCGGGAATGATGGTCATCAATTCAAGAACTGTCACTGGAAATCAGAGCATGATTTCGCTGTGGGAGCCAGGAGTATAAGGTAGCCGATTGTTCGCTTCCTAAAGACCAACCTCCACAGGTGAAGGATCACAAGGAAGCACGGTGTCAAGGATGGTTGCAAGCATTGAGAAGGGTCGAGCCTACTATTGATGAAGTAGCTAGACGTACCCCTTAACCTTAGCCTAGTTTTCCTTCCCTTAGATTGTAGATTATTTTCTAGAATGCTTATGTGATCTTTTGTGATGTTTGGGAAATAGGACTTTGTTGAGTTTCTCCATGTTATTTTGCTGATAACAAAACCCCGGACGTGTTTTCCATCCCGTGCCGTGCACACTTGCAAGAGCAAAACACAAGGATGAAAATAAGGCCCATTTTCATCATGGGGAATGCAAATAATGATCAAGCTTCCAAGATGCCCAGAATAAGTCCAATGAACTCAAAATGAATGAACCAAGATGGACATACAATACCAATATGATATGGATATGTTTTATTGGGCTAACAAATCTATTTTCCAAGTTCTCCTGAGTTCGGTCGACCAAACTCACTTGGTCGGTCGACTAATTGACCCAGAACCCAGAACTCTGTAGAGTTACAGAGTTCAGTCGACCAACGGCCCAAGATCGGTCAACCGATTCTCCTAGAATTGAAACGTCTTGTTGCCATCAACGATCGGTCGACCAACACATGTACTTTGGTCGACTGAACCCTTCAAAGCAGCAATTGTTGACTTTGCACTTCTCCATCGTGGGCAGCCATCTCTTTTGGCCTTTTGAGTTCCAAAGCCCCCTAATCTGCCAAGAAACGTGGATCTCTATCTTGACATGTCCCCTGACCATTCCAAGTGTTATAAAAACACATCTTTAGGGCAAGGAACCCTAATCATCCAAGGAGATTCAAGGGAGACTATCAAGGGAGAAAGAGAGTTGCTACAAACACTCCATGAATAGTATTTTGTCCAGCAATTCTTCATCAAGCTCCAAGCATGTGAATACCTTTCTGAAGCCAATCAAGTGTGAATCAAGTGGAGAAGCAAGCCTTGCTTCAAGATCTGCAACTTTCATCAAAGGGGGAACCTAGATCTGAGCTCTTTCCTTCATATTCATTTTCTGTTTTGTTTTGAGCTTCAAGTATGTTCTTGTTCTCTATTTGTGATCATCTAGTGTGTGTGTGTATGTGTGGATCTTTTTAGATCTACACGTGTGTGTGTGTGTGTGTGTGTGTGTGTGGATCTACCCAGATCCGTGTGTGTGGTTTGTATCTTGTAATCCCTTACAGGATAGTGTGTGAATCCTCACGGATCGTGAGGGGTGGACGTAGGTTGCCGTCATTGCATCTGAACCACCTAAAAATTATCATCCATTATGTGGTTTGATCCATTTCTTCTACCCCCATTCTGCGTGATTGTTCATGCGTATTATTTCTTTCGCGTTTTGTATTTCAGATCTAGCATAATCAATCTCTTCTATAATAGATTTTTGGTATATCGAAAGGTGGGTTTGAATTGACAAGGTTAGTCTTGTCAGGATAATAACACTTTGCGTGAGCAAAATCTTCGGATTCATACCTCCACCTAGTACCGAAAAACTATCATGGTGATTGATTTTGATGGATCTAATCTGTTTTATAACATATCTAAATTTCTAAGTTGCCAGTTCTTCATATCTGTTCAAATCGGGTAAAAGTTCTTTAAAAACTATAATCACCCAATTCACTCCCCACTTGGGTGTCATTGATCGCGGGAGTTCAATTGGTATCAGAGCTAAGGCTCTATTTTTCTCAGATCTAACGATCTAGAGGCAGATCCAGATCAATGGCCAACAAGGGGATGATGTCTGAGGGTCACTCTATCCACCGTCCTCCTTTCTTTGATGGCTCAAACTATTCTTACTGGAAGAATAGAATGCATGTTTTTCTAAGAGCCCAAGAGTACGCGATCTTGAGGGTTATGGACAAGGGTCCTTATGATCTTCCTGTTGATGAGGACAAATGGACACATGAAGATATTAAGAAATCTAATGTAAATTTCAATGGCATGAATATCATGCAATGTGCCATTCACCCTAATGAGTTTTCTTGTGTTTCTATGTACAGTTCTGCAAAAGAAATGTGGGACAAATTATGGCTCATCTATGAAGGAACCTCAGAAGTGAAAGAGAGAAAGGCAAACTTGCTTGTCCGAGATTATGAGCTTTTCAAGATGAAACCTGAAGAGACAATCTCTGAAATGTTTGTAAGGCTAACAGAGATCACCAACGGTCTCAAAGGTCTTGGGAAAGAATACACCAACTCCGAACTTGTGAGGAAGGTGTTAAGATCTCTTCCACTCGCGTGGCATACCAAGGCCACAGTCATTGAGGATTCCAAGAATCTGTCCATCCTCTCATTGGACGAGCTCATAGGGTCACTCATGACCTATGAGATAAATATTAGGAGAACTGCGGAGGAGGAGTCCAAGAAGAAGAAAACCATGGCTCTGAAAGCCAATCAACATGATGATGACTCCCAAGAAGAGGATTCCAGCGAAGGAAGCGACGAGGAAGAAGACTTGGCCATCCTAACCCGCCAAGTAAAGAAATTTTTGAGAAGGAAGAAAAACTTTCAAGGAAACTTCAGAAAAGGGCAAAGAAGGCCGGCTCAAACCAAGGGGGACCCGAGCAAGCCCAATAATGTCATTTGCTATGAATGCAAGAAGCCCGGGCATATGAGAGGAGAGTGCCCGGATTTGAAAAGAAAATTCAAGAAAGAAAAGTTCAGGAAGCCCAAAGCCATGGTCGCTACATAGAGCGACGAAGAGGACGAACAGTCCGAAGAGGAGCTGGAAGAGCTCGTGGAAAGCTTGTGCCTCATGGCACATGAAGATGATTCACCTGAGGTAAACTCTGACCCTGACGTTATTTCAAATGAAGAATGGGAATCAGAATATGACAAGTTGTACACAAAGTACAGAAAAATAAGGTCAGAAAATAAAACTCTCAAGAAGAAAATCGAAGATTTTACTCATGAAGGTTCTTCTGTTAAATTAAAAAAACTTGAACAGGAATGGATCGAATTAACAGAAGAGAAAGAAAGTCTGTTACAAACAATTTCAGACATTGAGAAAACCAAAGAAGAGTTACAATGTAAAATGTCTGAAATAGAAAAAGTTTCTCAAAAATTAAAAAATGAAAAAGAAGTTCTGACATCCTCAATTTTAGAACTTGAAAATAAAAATGTGAGTTTAAATAAAGAAGTGACTGACTTGCACTTCACTCTTTCTAGGGTTGTGAAAGGGAAACAAAATCTAGATAATGTGTTGGGAGTTAAAGTTAACTTCCAGAAAGAAGGATTAGGGTACGTTCCCCAAAATAAAAAATCCTTTGAGCACAAGATAACAACATCTTTTGTCCATGAAAAAGACAATAATTGTGCATCGTGCTCACACACAAAGTCCACAAATGTCCAACCTAAATCACACAAATTCCAAATTAGATTTTCAAATGTCAACTACTTTCATTGTGGTAGATTTGGTCATGTTATTGTAAATTATTGGTTCAAACAAAACACACCAAGAAATCATTCTGTTTGGACCAGAAAAAGATATGTGCAGAATTGGACTAATTCTTATAGACCCAAATTAGTTTGGGTACCAAAAATAATTGGATGAGAATGTTGCATCTTGCAGATATGCCTTGAAGTCAGTGGGAGCAAAAAGTAACTTGACAGCGGTTGCAAGGCATATGACAGGGGATAAGAAGGTGTTCTCTACGTTGCAAGATAAGGACGAAGGCTCAGTTGCCTTCGGTGGAAAAGATAAAAGTAAAATAATTAGAATTGGCAATGTAGGTAAGAATTTTGAAACCCTAATTGAAAATTTACTCTTAGTGAAGGGTTTGAATCACAATCTATTGAGCATAAGCCAATTATGTGACAAGGGTTTTAAAATTCTTTTTGATGAAACCCATTGCCTTGTCATGAACAAAATTTCAAATGAAATTAAATTTATTGGAAAAAGAAACAACAATGTGTACACTATTGATATTGGTGATGTTTCATGTGATGATGTGTGCTTGGTAGCAAACGATCATGAAAATGTATGGTTATGGCACCGAAGGTTAGGTCATGCTAGTTTTGGAGTAATCTCCAAATTGTCTAGACATGACTTGGAAAACGGGTTGCCTAAATTAAAATTTGAAAGTGACAAAATCTGTGAGGCTTGCACAAAAGGTAAGCAACCATGCATTTCTTTCAAAAATAAGAACTTTGTTTCTACCTCCCGGCCTTTAGAATTACTGCATCTTGATTTATTTGGTCCCACTAGGACATCCAACCAAGGAGGGAAATCTTTTGAATTTGTTAGTGTTAATGATTACTCCAGGTTTACATGGGTGTTATTTTTAGCCAATAAAAGTGATGCCTTGACGGAGTTTCAAGTGTTTTGTAAAAAAATCTAAAATGATAAAGGCTACCTCATCACTGCCATCCAAAGTGATCATGGTGCTGAGTTTAAAAATTATGATTTTAGCATCTTCTGTAAAGAGCAGGGATATAGGCACAACTTCTCATCACCAAGGACGCCTCAGCAAAATGGGGTAGTGGAGAGGAAGAATAGAACGTTGATAGACATGGCACAGACCATATTAAGTGAAAACTCCCTACCAAAATACTTTTGGGCCGAGGTTGCAAGTACTGCATGCTATATCATCAACAGGGCAATGGTCAAGCCCATTTTAAAGAAAACCCCATACGAGCTCTACAAGGGTAAGAAACCAAATATCTCTTACCTCAAACCTTTTGGTTGCCCTTGATACATATTGAATAATGGTAAGAATAACCTAGGTAAGTTTGATGAAAAGAGTGACAAAAGGAAGAATTCCTAGGTTATGTATTAGATTCTAGAGCTTTTAGAGTGTTTAATAAGAGGACTTTAGTTGTTGAAGAAAGTCCCCATGTTATCTTTGATGAATCTGAATCAAAACTGACAAATCAACTTACTCCGATTGTGGATGCAGATAAAGCTCCTAAAAATCTAACTGATGCTGGATCATCTAAGGCTAAGGATGAACCAACGGAAGGAACCCCCGGCAAGGATGAAGATGATAAGGATCCCTCAATTGAAACACTCCAAGACCAGCCACTGCAGCACCCCGATCTGCCTAGAGCTACAACGATCTTGAAAGATCACCATGTTGAAAATATAATTGGTAATCCTAAAGATGGAGTAAAAACCAGATCCTCACTAAGGCAAGTGGAGGAAGAGGATTCGATGGCTTTCATTTCTCAAGAAGAGCCTAAGGATGTCCATGAAGCTCTTCAAAATGAATCTTGGATTCAGGCTATGCATGAAGAGCTAGTTTGAAAGAAACAAGGTGTGGTCTCTCGTACCGCATCCTAATAATCATCCCGTAATTGGAACCCGTTGGGTTTTTAGAAATAAACTAAATGACACGGGATTGGTGGTTAGGAACAAGGCCCGGCTTGTGGCCAAAGGGTATAGCCAGGAGATGGGTATTGATTTTGATGAGTCTTTTACACCGGTTGCTAGATTAGAAGCAATCCGGATTCTTCTGTCCTATGCTTGTTCTCTCACCTTCAAATTATTTCAAATGGATGTGAAATATACTTTCCTTAATGACTATATTAAAGAGGATATTTTTGTAGAACAACCTCCAAGTTTTGAAGACCCAAAACATCCACAACATGTGTACAAGATGTAGAAAGTATTGTAGGGATTGAAGCAAGCACCAAAGGCATGGTATGAAAGGCTCACCTTATTTCTAATTGAAAATGGTTTCAAGAGAGGTAAAGTTGGCCAAACACTCTTCACAAGAAAGTCAAGTAAAGACATATTAGTTCAAGTGTATGTTGATGATATCGTTTTTGGATCTACTAATGATACCTTATGTGATGAGTTTGCACAAATAATGCAGGGTGAATTTGAAATGAGCTTAATGGGTGAACTTACATTTTCCCTTGGATTACAGGTAAAGCAAACATCTGATGACATTTGCTTTAACCAAGCCAAATACACCACAGAGTTTTTAAAGAAATATGGAATGGCAGATGCAAAACCAATATCAACTCCGATGGCCACAACTACGAAGTTAGGCAAAGATGAAAAGGGTAAGATAGTAGATCCCACACTATTTCGAGATATGATCGGATCACTACTGTACCTTACAGCATGTCGTCCTGATATTCAATACAGCGTATGTCTCTATGCTCGTTTTCAGTCATGCCCTAAAGAGTCTCACTTATTGGTTGTTAAACGGATTTTTTGATATTTGATTGGCACAATAGACTTCGGATTATGGTTTCCCATCGGTAGCTCATTTGATCTGATTACATACACCGATGCGGATTATGCTGGATGTATTGTTGATCGTAAAAATACTAGTGGGTACTGTCAGTTTCTTTGTGGGTGTCAAGTTTCATGGGCTTCCAAGAAATAATATTCAGTAGCTCTCTCAATGGCCGAGGCTGAGTATGTAGCCGCCGGAAGTTGTGGAGCCCAAGTACTTTGGATCAAAAATTAATTACTTGATTTGAATGTTGAAATAAAATTTGTTCTAATTTTATGTGATAATATCAGTGCAATTAACTTGTCTAAAATCCCAGTTCAACATTCTAGAACTAAGCACATTGACATTCGACATCATTTTCTGAGAGATCATATAGGAAAATGGGTCTTTGAATTGAAATTCATTGACACACACAATCAGTTGGCTGACATCTTTACAAAACCCCTAAACCAAGAGCAATTCAATAAAATTAGAAGAGAACTTGGCATATGCAAGGGTGAGAGCATACATACCTAAGTCTATATTAAGGCTAAGTCTTGCATATGTAGAAAAGTCAGTTGCATAAAGGGTAGATTGCATAGAACAACATGCATACCTTGTGTGTAAATTTTCGGTTTCTTGTATGTTGATATACCACCTTTATATGCTTGATTGTAATTATTTATATAGCCCTTCCTCGAAACTTTTCTAAGGCCTATAATTCATTGATAAATAAATGTGGAACTAGTGACCTGGGGATCCGAGGAATTTACTGAGGGGGAGTTTCAGAAAAACTCCTTAAGCAAAGTCGTCTCAAAAGTCTCACTCATTCTATTCCTTCACACAACAAAAAAAGGGAAGATTGAATCAAAAAAAAGAAGGATTTAAAAAAAAGAAAAGGAAAGAATGAAACAAAAAAGGGAGAAAAGAAAAAGAAAAATAAAGGTTTAAGGAGTTTAAAAAATGTTGAAAATTGGGGTAGGCTGACCATTTCGGTCGACCGACGCCCCCCGGTTCGGTCGACCGAAATCGGCAAACAGGACTAGCCGACCCCGCGTCCGAACCCTTTTTAAAGGGGCTTTTCACCCCATCTCTCATCTCATTTGCCCTCTTTCACTCCCACAAGCGCTTTCTTCAACCCTAAAACCCCCAAACCCCTCTTTCAAGCCCTAGAACTCCACCATTCTCCTATCCGCACAAGATCCGGCCCGTTCGTCATCGTTCGGGACGAAATCCCTCCTGTGATGTGTGTGGCCTCGAAGCTTCTTCTCAGGGTTCCAGCTTGTGGAGAAGATCTTTCCACTATCTTTGGTGTGTCCTATGGTCCATCTACTCCCAAGGGAAGAGATTAGCCTTCTAAGGGTTTCCACAGCGGTTTTCGACTCTAGATGGCGCCTAGACGATGCTTCTTCCACGACCCTCGGAGGTCTACTAGGAGGGAGTCTAGCTCCAGAAGAGGTGAGGACCCCGTTCCTCCACCACAGCGGGTAGCCGCACATCCACGGGCACCGCTGATGCGCCCACGGCCAATACTCGACCCCCGTCTAGTCGATTTTGGTGAGATGAATGAACTCTTCTCAGATATAGGTGCTATTTTTGAGGTTCAGGATGGTTGGATTGATTTTATAACAAGGTATACTAGATATTATCCAAGCCTTGTTCAATAGTTCTATGGAAATTTATTTATGAGAAATGAACATTTATACACTGTTGTCAAAGGGATTAAGATTCTAGTAAATCCTGATCTATTTGAGAGCGCCCTAGGAGTTTCTGCTAGGGACGAAGATATGGTCTTTGGTCATGGTCACGTAGAGGAAACTTTCATCCTCATGACCTGCATCAAATATGTGCATGGAGTTAGCAATTTGATCATGCTGAATGCCAACTACTTTTCTCCATTGCAGCGTATTTTGCATCATATGTTTACTACACTAATCTATCCAAAGGGCGGAAGCCGAAATGAGGTGACAGAGGTGCACAAGTTTCTATTTTATTATGTGATGAATGGGGTGACCATTAACATGGGTCGCCTTATGACAGATTTAATTGGGTCATGCCGTACACAACGCAAGAGATCTTTACCTTATGCATCTCAATAAACAAGAGTATTCATTTATGCCGGGATCAGCTTGGCCAATGAAGTGTCCATTCAAGTGCAACAAGATGATGTTTACAACCAACATAGGCTTTTCACATCGTTTAGGTATTATTGGGGTCCCAATGGAGAGCTACATAGATATGTGAGAGTTTATGGAGAAGAATCTGAAAATGATGAAGAAGAATAGCAAGGCCAGCAGGATGATCAGGGGCAAGCCCCACCTCCAGTTCCGGCGGAGGAGCAGCCTCCTCCTCCTCCTCCACAGCATTCAGATCCGGAGGTACCTTCACAGTTCCATCATGGGGAGTCCTCCACTCAAGGTGCTGGATAGCCCTCTTGGGCGGACTTCGAGGGAGTTTATAGGCGACTAGCTAGAATAGAGACTACGGTGGATACTTTTGGGGAGCAACTTTCTACCTTTTGGAGTCACATTGACACCTCTTTTGCCACTTTTGGCACTATGCTTGATTCTATGTCTGGCTGGATTGACTCTTTCTCCACAGTCTTGGATACCCTGTCCACTCATATGACTACCCTCTCCACCAGCCATGAAGACTCATGCCAGGCCTTTCACCTCATGAACCGCACTCTTGTTGACATCCAGCACCGTGGCTGGGCTCATGTGAACTACCTTGCCAATGTTCAACATCGACTTCATTACCAAGATCATACTCTTGCTGAAATCCGACGCCGCCTTGGCGATCAGGGGCCTCCTGAAGATGGCAACTGAGGATGTTCTATTTCATCCCTTTAGTGTTTGTCTTTGGGTCTTGTAGTTCACCTTTGGTCCATCTTTCATGTATCCCATCGTCTCTTTTGATGATGCCAAAGGGGGAGAAGTAGCTACATAGGGTTATATTTCTTATGCTTAAGTGTCCACATGTTTGTATGAATGTTTGCCATTTGGCATTTGTGAGTTTTTGCATTTTGTGTCTAAGTCATTTGCATTTGCATTTTGTGTAACTTGCATCCATGTGTCCAGGAATCATCTTGTGTCCATCAGTGTCAATGGAATATGTAATGCCCTTGGAATGAATGAAATGCACTCGATATTGGACATAAATGTATGAACTTCGCTTTCATTTCCTTTCATGTGAATTTAGCAAATATGAATGCATATATTGATTTGGTATTGTCTTGATGGATGGTTTATTGTGAATGGATTGCTTTGCTGACTATTTTGATTATTGCCCCTCAATTGGTTCTCTGTATATGAAATGGTGATTGGATGAAAGACAGGTCTGCCCGTCTGAAATCCATCACTATGCGTGAGTGTAAACTCCGCCATGTACAAGAACCATGTGGGAGCTTGCAAGGATGTAATACGTTGATTTTAAAATTCAAATTGGTTTTAACGGCACGCTACTGTATTTAATGATAGAGTATTGTCATCATCAACAAGGAGGAGATTATTGAATTTCTCTAGGTGATTTTGATGATAACAAAACCCCAGATGTGTTTTCCGTCCTGTGCCGTGCACACTTGCAAGAGCGAAACACAAGGATGAAAATAAGGCCCATTTTCGTCATGGGGAATGCAAAAAATGATCAAGCTTCCAAGATGCCTAGATGATGTGACACGAGGTCGAGGAAGGACTTCAAACTGTCAGCCGGAGAGCAGGAAGGTGAGGTGACTAGAGAAGAACGGAGGAGCTCGGCCGGGGCCTCACACCCATCCCCATCTCAGGGACGACGCAGTTGCGCTCTTCAATTCTTTTCTACGGTGATGGCGGTTGCAGGCGTTGCAGTTGGCACGGCGGTGGTGGCGGTGGTGATGGACGACGGCGGCGGTTGAACGGTGAAGGAGGAAGATCGTGGAGCTTCGATGGGGCTTCACACCCGTCCTATTCTCGAAGACGATGCACCGGAGCTTCACGGACGACCTTCATGGCGGGGCGAAGTGGGGTTGGGCCTCTCACCCGGGATTCCAAAAATTGGAGAACACACAAACCATGGGTAAAATTTAAACTATTTCATTGCATTCTATATTATCTCCATCGTGGGTTTACATTTGTTTAAATAGAAAACATGGGGAGGGGAATGGGCACCTTGGAATACCAAGAGCCATGGTTCCTACGAGGAGTACCTAATAAATGCACATAAGTGCAACCATTATATATATGTATCTATGACAAAATAACTAAAGACCACCTAGGAAACTCAAGAGGCTTGGGTTCCTACGTTTGTTCTCATAAATGCACATAAGTGCAACCATTATATATATGTATCTATGACAAAATAACTAAAGACCACCTAGGAAACTCAAGAGACTTAGGTTCCTACGTGGGTTCCTAAGTTTATATATTTATATATATATTACTAATGACAAAAGAAAACACTACATATGAGGCCCACTCTATATATGGCCCAATAAACAAAAGACAACTTAGATCTAAATTTATATTTGATAGTTTTGCCGATGCCGCTTGACGATCCCATCAAACCCCTCCGCTTGGAGAAGGTTCGACCTCGAACCTTGTAGCTCAGGATCTAGTCTGATGGAACAGCCTGGTTCCCTAAGCTCTGATACCATTTGATGTGACACGAGGTCGAGGAAGGACTTCAAACTGTCAGCGGGAGAGCAGGAAGGCGAGGTGACTAGAGAAGAATGGAGGAGCTCGGCCGGGGCCTCACACCCATCCCCATCTCAAGGACGACGCAGTCACGCTCTTCAATTCTTCTCTGCGGTGATGACAGTTGCATGCGTTGCAGTTGGCATGGTGGTGGTGACGGTGGTGATGGACGACGATGGCGGTTGAACGGTGAAGGAGGAAGATTGTGGAGCTTCGATGGGGCTTCACACCCGTCATCTTCTCGAAGATGATGCATCGGAGCTTCACGGACGAGCTCCATGGCGAGGCGAAGTGGGGTTGGGCCTCTCACCCGGGGTTCCAAAAATTGGAGAACACACAAGCCATGGCTACAATTCAAACTATTTCATTGCATTCTATATTATCTCCATCGTGGGTTTACATTTGTTTAAATAGAAAACATGGGGAGGGGAATGGGCACCTTAGAATACCAAGAGCCATGGTTCCTACGAGGAGTACCTAATAAATGCACATAAGTGCAACCATTATATATATGTATCTATGACAAAATAACTAAAGACCACCTAGGAAACTCAAGAGGCTTGGGTTCCTACGTGAGTTCTCATAAATGCACATAAGTGCAACCATTATATATATGTATCTATGACAAAATAACTAAAGACCACCTAGGAAACTCAAGAGACTTGGGTTCCGACGTGGGTTCCTAAGTTTATATATTTATATATATATTACTAATGACAAAAGAAAACACTACATATGAGGCCCACTCTATATATGGCCTAATAAACAAAAGACAACTTAGACCTAAATTTATATTTGATAGTTTTGCCGATGCCGCTTGACGATCCCGTCACTAGAATAAGTCCAATGAAGTCAAAATGAATGAACCAAGATGGACATACAATACCTATATGATATGGATATGTTTTATTGGGCTAACAAATCTATTTTTCAAGTTCTCCAGTGTTCGGTCGACCAAACTCACTTGGTCGGATGACCAATTAACCTAGAACCTAGAACTCTGTAAGGTTATAGAGTTCAGGCGACCGACGGCCCAAGATCGGTCGACCGATTCTCCCAGAATTGAAATGTCCTGTTGCCGTCAGCGATCAGTCGACCAACCCCTATACTTCTGTCGATCGAACCCTTCGAAGCAGCAATTGTTGACTTTGCACTTCTCCATCGTGGGCAGCCATCTCTGACGGGATCGTCAAAGCGGCATCGGCAAAATTATCAAATATAAATTTATGTCTAAATTGTCTTTTGTTTATTGGGCCATATAGAGTGGGCCTCATATAGAGTGTTGTCTTTTGTCATAAGTAATATATATATACATATACATAAACATATGAACCTACGTAGGAACCAAGTCTCTTGAGTTTCCCATGTAGTCTTTAGTTCTTTTGTCATAGATATATATATATATATTCATGTAATGGCTGCACTTATAGGGACTCCTCGTAGAACCCAAGTCCCTTGGGTTTCCTAGGAGGCCTTTCCCCTCCCCACCTTTCCCTATTTAAAAAGGACATGTAACCCATGATAATAATGAGAATGAGAAATGTTATGTGTTAGCCATGGCTATGCTTTGTGTTATCTCTAATTTTTGGAATCCCTTCGGGTGAGAAGCCCACAACCCACGTCCCCCCCCCGCCATGGAGGAAGACCGGCGGCTCCGGGTGCACCGTTCCTGGGATGGCAGCGGGCGAGAAGCCCCATCCAAAGCCTTAGTCGACCTCCCTCGACGTCCACCGCCGCTGCCGTCCTTCACCGCCACCACCGCCGTCTCCAAAATCTCTCCCCGTCTCTCTCTTCACTTCTCTCTCAGGACTATCCTCTCATATCTCTCTTCTCTCCATTTCATTCTCTCTCTCTCTCTATTCGGTTGTTGTAACTGTGAGTGAAAAAAATATAAGAAAGCACAGCCCCTCCCCACGTTATTCTTCTCTCTCTCTCTCTCAATGTATCATTTCTCTCTCCTCCTCACTCACTCTCTTATTTTCCTTTTAGCCACCGTAGCAGACCAACAAAACTAATGAAAAAAAGTGTAAAGAAAGCCAGCTACGTGAGATGCACGTGCATGGTTTGCATGCTCTCACGTCACCTTCTCATTTTCTCTATTCTCTCTCTTTATCTCTCTCTCGTGATGCTCTTTGAGAAAAAAAATGGAAGAAAGAGGTGGAAGAGAATGTTTTGGAAAAAAAAGTGATGAATCTTTTTTTTGAAAAAAAAATTGATGAGAGGTTCGGGAAAGAAAATGAAATAGAGAAAAAAAAGTGAAAAAAATAAAATTGTTGAAAAAATGAAAAGAAAAGAAAATCTTAGATTCGGAGGTTCGTCTCACGTCAAATGGTATCACAACAAGTCGTCCGATTTGTCCCAACAAGTCGGGGTCCTGCGATTCGAGATTCGAGATTCGAGGTCGAACCTCCTCCAAGCGGAGGAGTTTGACGGGATCATCAAAGCGGCATCGGCAAAATTATCAAATATAAATTTATGTCTAAATTATCTTTTGTTTATTGGGCCATATAGAGTGGGTCTCATATATAGTGTTTTCTTTTGTCATAAGTAATATATATATACATATATATAAACATAGGAACCCATGTAGGAACCAAGTCCCATGAGTTTCCCATGCAGTCTTTAGTTTTTTTGTCATATAGATATATATATATATATTCATGTAATGGTTGCACTCATGGGGACTCCTCGTAGAACCCAAGTCCCTTGGGTTTCCTAGGAGGCCTTTCCCCTCCCCACCATTCCCTATTTAAAAAGGACATGTAACCGACGATAATAATGAGAATGAGAAATGTTATGTGTTAGTCATGGCTATGCTTTGTGTTATCTCTAATTTTTGGAATCCCCTTGGGTGAGAAGCCCACAACGCACGTCCACCCCCGCCATGGAGGAAGACCGGCGACTCTGGGTGCACCATTCCTGGGATGGGAGCGGGCGAGAAGCCCCATCCGAAGCCTCAGTCGACCTCCCTCGACGTCCACCGCCGCTGCCATCCTTCACCGCCACCACTGCCGTCTCCAACATCTTTCCCCGTCTCTCTCTTCACTTCTCTCTCACGAATGTCCTCTCGTATCTCTCTTCTCTCCATTCTCTCACATTTCATTCTCTCTCTCTCTATTCGGTTGTTGTAACTATGAGTGAAAAAAAAAAGGAAAGCACAACCCCTCCCCACGTTATTCTTCTCTCTCTCAATCTATCGTTTCTCTCTCCTCCTCACTCACTCTCTTATTTTCCTTTTAGCCACCGTAGCAGACCAACAAAACTAATGAAAAAAAGTGTAATGAAAGCAAGCTACATGAGATGCATGTGCATGGTTTGCATGCTCTCACGTCATCTTCTCATTTTCTCTATTCTCTCTCTTTATCTCTCTCTCATGATGCTCTTTGAGAAAAAAAATAGAAGAAAGGGGTAGAAGAGAAGGTTTGGAAAAAATAGTGATGAATCTTTTTTTTTGAAAAAAAAATAATGAGTGGTTCGGGAAAAAAAGTGAAAAAAAATAAAATGGAAGAAAAATGAAAAGAAAAGAAAAGCTCGGATTCAGAGTTTCATCTCACGTCAATCTCTTTTGGACTTTTGAGTCCCAAAGCCCCCTAATCTGCCAAGAAACGTGGATCTCTATCTTGGCATGTCCCTTGACCATTCCAAGTGTTATAAACACACATCTTTAGGGTAAGGAACCCTAATCATCCAAGGACATTTAAGGGAGGCTATCAGGGGAGAAAGAGAGCTGCTGTAAACACTCCATGAACAGTACTTTGTCCAACAATTCTTCATCAAGCTCCAAGCATTTGAAGACCTTTTTGAAGCCAATCAAGTGTGAATGAAGTGGAGAAGCAAACCTTACTTCAAGATCTGCAACTTTCATCAAAGGGGGAACCTAGATCTGAGCTCTTTCCTTCATATTTGTTTTCTGTTTTGTCTTGAGCTTCAAGTATGCTCTTGTTCTCTATTTGTTAACATCTAGTGTGTGTGTGTGTGTGGATCTTTTTAGATCTACTAGTGTGTGTGTGTGGATCTACCCAAATCCGTGTGTGTGGTTTGTATCTTATAATTCCTTACAAGATAGTGTGTGAATCCTCACGGATCGTGAGGGGTGGACGTAGTTGCCCTCATTGCATTTGAACCACCTAAAAATCACCATCCATTGTGTGATTTTATCCATATCTTCTACCCCCGTTCTGTGTGGTTGTTCATGCGTACTATTTCTTCTGCGTTTTGTATTTCAGATCTAGCATAATCAATCTCTTCTATGATAGATTTTTGGTATATCGAAAGGTGGGTTTGAATTGACAAGGTTAGTCTTGTCAGGATAATAACACTTTGCGTGAGCAGAATCTTCGGATTCATACCTCCGCCTAGTACCGAAAAGCTATCGTGGTGATTTATTTTGATAGATCTAATCTGTATTATAACCGATCTGAATTTCTAAGTTGCCAGATCTTCATATCTGTTAAAATCGGGTAAAAGTTCTTTAAAAATTGTAATCACCCAATTCACCCCCTCTTGGGTGTCATTGATCGCGGGACTTCAGACTTGGTACCTCACTATTATTTTGAAATGAATGTCGTGCGAATTTGGAGGAGCAAATTCTTTTAAGTGGGGGAGGGTGTAGCAACCCGATTTTTATAGGGTTAATTAAATGAGCGTAAAATTTGAAAAGGGTAAAACTTGAATTATTATAATGGTAAAAGGAATTATAAGGGAAGATAAATAAAAGAATTGGAAATAACTTTATTATGTATAATTAAGGCTTAATGGGCTAAAAGACTAAATTAATCCCTAAAATTCAGAATTTCTAAAACGTTTATTTTAATGTGCCAAATTGGTTTTAATCTAACCTTAATGGTCTAATAACTTCAACCAAACCCCAATCCACTGAGAGGAGGTCGAATCAAACCAAAACGTTAATCCTAATTCGAACTAGATGGGGTGGGGGCGGCCCTAGATATAGATACAAATCGAGATTTTCGGAGTTCTTCCCTATCTAGGTTTCCTTGACCTAATTAGGACTCTTAGAGGTGTGAAATCCTATAAATAGGATGCCATAGCCTTCCTAGTCGTCCTTAGATCGTGGGAGCAAGCTTTTAGATGTGGGAGGATAGATCTAGGAGGAGAATTTGTGGGCTTTTCTTCATGTATTGTTGAGTCGTCGTTCTTCTTCCTCTTCTTCCTAATCCAGCTCAAAGGTAGGTGATCACTTGGGCTAAACCTTCAATTAATGATTCAAACAAGTGCATCCGCATGTCCCCTATTCTCTTGCATCATTTTCTCCAATTTTTACGGGCTATATTGTATGAATTTCATGAATCATGGGCTGGTTATCACCATTTTAGGGTTCTTCTGTCGGAACGGTTCTCTGTTCGTAGTCGCAGCCCCTACAGGAACCGCGTCTCTGAATGCGGTGGGCCGATTGACTGCGACCTAATATTTGAAATTTTATTTTAATTAATATTCCTATTTAGATCATGGTGCCTCCACTGGACCGCGTTCTTGAGAGTCGCGGCACCACTAACGACCGCGTTCTAGCTCGGGTTCCTGTGGACGCTTAAATATGGTGTCAAGAAGTCAGGTAGAGGTCAGCCACAGAAGAGAAAGAGGCTACATCGACACACCCACAAGGCTGCGTCGACCCCACGACACTGCGTAAGTTGAAAAGAAGCCCTGGATAACGGGTTGTGTCGACACAGAGCACCTGTTGCGTTGATGCAACTGAAGATAAAGAACAAAAAACTGCCCCAGACAACGGGCTGCATCGACGTAGGACCCCAGCTGCGTCGACGCATCTAAAGACAGAAAAAAAAAGCTACAGGCAACAACATGCTGCATCGACGCATCGCATGGGTTGCGTTGATGCACCCTCAACCGTGAAGAAAAAAGATGGTACCCACAGGGGATCCGATCGTAGTGCGTGATCTGAAAAGCAGCTTCTAGAAGGCCGTATAGCACGTACAAGGCACGTGGCTGGGAGATCTCCAATCATTAGAGATTCCTCAACTCTGCCTTGAGGGAAAAGAAACTCCCGTGCTCCCTTTATAAGAGAGCCACTATTCCAAAGAGAAGCCCCCCCCCCCCCCCCCCCGCTGGCTGTCGTTCAAAGCTTCTTGTGGGTGATTTCCAGAGCTGTCTGTTGTGCTCCTGAGTGAGGGAGAAGAAGAGAGGAAGAGAGAGATATATAAGGTGCTGTCTGGGGAGGGAATGGAGTCAATGTTCCGTCCTCCCCCTTCTTTCATTTTTTTGATCTCTGCTATGTATGCTACATTCTCTTTGTTTTCTGTTTTAATAGTTTCCTAGACAAAACAATCTTGCGATGATGTATTCTCTTTTCACGTTGAGATGAATGAAAGCAATTTCTTGGTGCCCAAATACGAGTGTGTCCATCTACGTGATTTTCATTCCTATACCATTCCCATGGTTTCACTATGATTATGGTGTTTCTTTCGCTTTTCTTTTGCTGTTGGGGAGGAATGTTGTATCACGAAAGGGGTTTAGGCCAGCCTATCCAATTGCAATGGATTAGGTTGGTGTTTCTGTCCCTTCTGATTTTTCAGAGGAGGGTTTGTTCGTAGACCTCATTCTACTATTTGGGTAGAGGCTAGTCTCAATGCGCTGCCTCGATCCCCTTCAATGGGTTAACGCCCCCCTGTGGGCAACACTAACTATATAGGTCCCTTCCTTAATATCCCAGACGGGTCCCAACTATCTAGGTCAATTCAGACTGATTTGTTCGAGCTACACACTTTCCATTTGCTCGTTTCACATCCTCACTTGCTATTCGATGTATAAGGTTTCCAGGGAAACGAGCATCTGCCTCCTCATCCACGTGCTTGGGTTGTGGAGACTCTGGCTTAGTCCCAAATCCATTATTAACCGTTGGAATTTACAGTTCTTCTGTTATACCCAATCTTTGCTCATTGAGAAGCTATTGTTTGGTGCATAAAAAAAAATCACCCTGGCTTCCATGCCAGCCACACATGCACTACTCTGTTTGTGTGAATGCCCAGCGAGATGCTGCTCAAAGAACCCCACGCACACACGGAGGCACCATCTCCTATTTGCATAATGGTGGCGGCAGACCCCTTTTCATCTTCCACATCCTACATGCATTTTTTTCTCACCTCTATCCTAGCTATGAAACCCATGGCTTGCAGTATACCAATCTTCGGAACTACTACAGTTTCATGTCGCCATTTGGGGCATGGGTTCGATGATGATCTAACCGTGACTCGTGACCTCATGCACTGGAGCAACAATACATGTCCTCTAATTTTCCTAAAAATTTCAGATGCATGGATCTGCCTTTGGGGGAAGGGATACAATGCAGTTCCATACCGTTTAGATTTTGGTTTTCTAACCACCCTTACATCCCCAGGGACTTGCCTCTTTAGGGCATGGTCTCTGGAGGATTTTCCTCTAAGGGTTGGATATTAACGGCCATAGAGACAGCAACAAGCAATGCACACAATGCAGCTGGAAATGAGATGATTCCTGGGTTAGTGAAGCCCCCCTTGTAGGCTAGTCCTCGGGGTTCTCCCTGCCCAATCTGGATTACGGGGTTGCCATTCTTGGCTCACCCTGATTTTAGGGGCCATCTCAGAACATCCGAGGATGTGCTTCCAATTCTTATCCTCCAAATGTTCTGGGCTAGGGGAGGTGCAGCCCAAATTCTGTTAGAATTATGGACTTAGAAAAAATGGGCTGATGGCAATAATATGAACAGACACAAGAACAACGCTAATAGAACATGTATGTACAAAGAACAATGCTGAATGAAGAAGGTGACGAAATGAAAATGTTGTTCTGGCAACAGAAACAAAGAAAAGACAATCTGCTTAAAAGAAATAAAAAGAAGAAGGAAGAATAAAATAAATAAGTGGCAATCAATAACATAGCCAAACAAATAAAACGTTATGATCACATTACAAACATGCATTATGCATACACATTTGCATGATTTTCTGAATGCAGGACAATTTGGGACCTATTGTGGGAAGAGTCGACTCCCAGAGTTGACTCCCTTTTTTCAGTGCTCTACCCGATGTCCTGTTGGATCTCTGTGGTTTTGATGATGTCAAATATTATGTCAGAGATGTCAATGTTTTGCCTAAATGTCAATATTATGTCAGATATTATGACTCACTATGTTCAATCCTGATGAATGAATTAATGATCTCATCACACATATAAAAGTATGAAAAGTCATGAAAATAACAGGTCAACCAAAGTCAACACATGCATTAAGGCATAAACGTGGTCAAATCATCATTTTGTATACATGTGTCAGTTTGCATACAGATGCATTAGTGATTGAGTCTAGTCTGTGTTAAGTGCATATGTCTTCATGTAAAGTCGATGTTAGTTATCGCACTTGCATACTAGGGTCGACGTTAGTCTGCCTATCATGCACATAGAGTCGATGTTAGTTCGCATTGTAATGCATCAAGGTCGATGTTACCTTGCTATATCATGCATCAAGGTCGTTGTTAGCACATCACGTCTTGTTCATACAGTCGGTGCACATTTTTGCATAACATGCATTCAGGTCTGAGCACATTTTCTTAATGTCTTACACATCCAGGTCGGTGCAGATGTTGAGTCGGTGCAAGTTTTCGTGTGAGCATATGGGGTCGGTGCAGGTTGTGCATTGAACATATAACGTCGGTGCATGTTTGTATCATTAAGTATGCATAAGGTCTGTGCAATGTGTATTGTGCATGAATGAGGTCTGTGCAAGTTTTGCCTTGCACACACAAGGTCTGTGCATGTTTTGTTCTGCACATAATCAAAGTCTGTGCACATTATGTTGCATAGCGCATGAGGTCTGTGCATGTCTTCCTCCTTCACTCATTGTCTGTGCACAAGTGTGTTAAAGGTCCGTGCACAATTCACCAAGGTCGGTGTACGTTTGCAACCTCGCATTCTCAGGTCTGCGCACGTTCTCATACTTGCATACATGGTCAGTGCTAGTCTTGCATGATGTCTGTGTTATCTTGCATTGTCCTGTGCACTATGTCGATGCTAGTTAGCCTTGCTTCGCATGCAAGGTATGTGCTAGCTGATTTACTTCATGACTGAAGACTGTGCTAGATGAATAAAGTCTATGTTAGTTGGTATGGTTCATATATAAGTCTGTGCACACTGCATTTCTTACTTAACCAGGTCTGTGCATACACTATAGTAGTCGATGCACATATGGCACTTTGCACACTGAGGTCAGTGCACACACTGTAGCAAGTCGGTGCACACTTTCTAGCCTAAGCACATGCATACTAGGCATGGTCTAAGCATCTGTCTCATGCAAGTCTGCACATGCATTATCTATTGTTGTTGAAGTCTGTGCATGTTTGCAAATGGCATATAAATTCAGTGCAGGTTTACACTTAGTTATTATAAGGTCTGTGTACACTCATGCATAATGTCAATCCAAGTCGGTACACGTTTCAAGTCTTAGCACATACCAGGTCCGAGCACATACATGTCCGAGCACTGAGCATTTATCAAGGTCCGAGCATACACACGGTTGGTGCATGTTTTTGACTAAGGCCTATACACGGTCGGTGCTAGTTATTATTTATAAAGTCTAAGTCTATCTGCCTTGTGCCCATACAAGATCGATGCACACTTAGCATATATGCACTCAGTATGACTAAAAGGTGTTTGATGAAATTCCTCTCACTTTACTAACAGGGACTTAACTGAGAAAAGGCCCAGGCAACCAGGATTGAACGTCTGCTCGAGAGAGTTAAGTGAAGCACGTGTTCCCAGAATCTGGAAGCTGGCACGTGATCGAAGACAATGAGCGAGCCAGTGATCCTACCACGTGGAAAGTAAAAGCCCAGTTATGATGACACGTGGAAAGGTCTCGATCAGATCTGCTTGGCGAATTGGGCGGGAAACGTGGTAGTCACGCGCCCATCTCCTGGAGCATATAAAGAGGGGGCAGATCATCCAATTTTAAGTGTGCAGAGATCTAGAGAGTGAAATGAAAAAGGAGAAGAGGAAAGCTGCAGAACGAAGTGTGGAATAATAGAGAGCAAAGAAGAAGAAGAAGAGAGAGTGAGAGTCCGAGAGGAAAGAGAAAGAGCGAGTGCTACAGAGAAGAGTAGAAACTGAGAAGAAGAGAGCTATTGTCAGAGAGCAGAGAAAAAGAAGAAGAAAAAGTGTGAAGTAGCCAGAGCTAAGGAGAAAGAAGGTCTCGTAGTCTCTGGATTAAATCCTAGCTATGATTGCTCCATTGTGAGCTATAGTGCTCCTCAGTGAGCTATATTTTGAACTTTAATTGTTCAACTTTCTATTGCTATTTTCTACCGTTATTTTTCATTTTCCATTTCCTTTTCCAAGCTGTGTGTCAGCGGAGGCGAAGCTGTAAGGCCCAGCGAAGCTATGTATCAGCGGATGGCAAGCTGTGTCCCCCAGCGGATGACAAGCTATGAGGCCCAACGGATGTAGGCAAGCTGTGATGTGTAGCGGTTCAAGCTGTTAGTCAGCGGAAGCCACACTCAGGTTTGAGTGTGGGGTGGATGTAGATCTGGAGGACCGAACCACCTAAAATTCTCCTGTCTACCGTGGTTTGATTTCTTGTCTAATTTTCGCTAGATGAATGCCTAGGTGTATTTCAATTAATTGTTCTGTCTGAGTGCTTTAAGATTTCTTAGTGTGCGTAATCTACTTCTGCAAACCGTTTGAAGTTGCAGAGTAGTTCATTGCTTTCACTGACCATCTATTTAACTGTGTGCCTCATCATAGCCCAGAGTCAGCTATCATCTGTTTAGTCCATGTTTCATTATAGCTCACATTCAGTTAAGCTAATTAGTCTTTAATTCCGCATAGCTTACTATTTGTAGCTTAATCTTTTAAATTGGCTAGAATTTTTGAAGGGGATTCATTCACCCCTAATCTGAATCCGTCCATAGCACCTCAATAATTTGTATCAGAGCGGGTCTCTGATTGTCCAGATCTAACGATCTGTAGAGGATCCTGCCATCTTTTAGTGTAATCTTTAGGCTGTGGTTTATCGATTTGAATTCACTACTTTGAATTATCTTTGATCTGTGTTAATGGCTCATCCTCCAGTATTCTATGCTTCATGTATTAAATTCTGGCTATGTCTAATGCGCAAACATGTTAACTCTGTTGATCCTAAACTGTGGGAGGTTATCTCACACGGTCCGCATAAAATCCCTAAGGATAAGTCCAAGTGGACTTATGGTCGCAAGATGAAAAACGATGATAATGCGAGAGCGCTAAATCTAATGAAGGTTGCAATTAACCCTGATGATTTTCCTTTTATCTCAGGCTATAGCACTGCAAAAGATATATTGGATGAACTACTTCATATCCACAACGGAGAAGATGAAGAATGTCTCATGGCAAGAAGAAGTGATCATAGTAGTGATCAACAGGAGGAGACATCTTCACAGGTAAGCACTGAATCAGTAGAATTTTCTTTTGATGAATTGGTAGATATGTATGATGATTTGCTTGAGAAGTATAAGAAAACAAAATCAGAAAATAAGAAATTAAAGAAAAAGATTAATCAAAACTGCTCCAATTCATCTTGTGAAAATTGTTCAAAACTAAAAATGTCTCATGATGCTTGTTTAATTGATATTCAGAATTATAAGAAACAATTGGAAGGTTTTGAAAATACTATTTCAGAAATGAATGAACTGAAGTCTTAGAATGAAATCTACAAAAGATAGATTGTAGAGAATAATGAAAAGGCTAAAAGACTTCAAGAAGAAAATCAAGCTGAACTTGTCAAGCATAACGAACAAATTTCCTTGCTGAAAAATGAAAATAATGAACTTGATGTTAAGATTTCTGAACTAGAGAATAAACTGAAATCATTAGGAGATGACCAAATCCTACTCAATGAACTGGTTCAGAATGAACAAATTGTAAAAGAAAATGAACAACTGAAGCAATTGAACACTGCTATATTTGAAAGAGTTCTTGCATTAGAAAAGGGAAAAACTGCTTGCAAGGAAGAATATGAAAAACTGAGTAATCTGGAACAAGAACTTGAAAGATATAAAACTGCAAATAAAGTGCTAAGTGAATGTGTTAATTACAGTGAACAGGAGATTGCCAGTTATGAATTATAAATTATTTCCCTAGAAAATAAAATTTATGATCTGAAAAACTCACCATATAAATCTGTTAAAAATAAAGGAAAAATAAAAGTTATCATGGAAGGTGAGGATGATAATTCAAGAAAGGGGATTAGTTGCAATTCTAAATTTAAGGGAGTGATTAGAAATCATCTATACATCACCTTTGTGCAAAGCTCTAATGTAGCTGGTACTTCAACTCAATCCCCAAAACAACTTGCTGCTCAGAAAATAAAACCGAATAAAAATCAGAAAAAGAAAAATTTTAAAAGGAAGAGAAATAATTTACATGCTGAAAAATCTCAAGCCAAGACACTCTATATTGAAGGAAAGTATGTTAAATATTTTTATTGTGGAAAAGTGAGTCATGAGATGGCTGATTATTTTGTGATGAAGAAGGATGATCTGAAAACTGATAGAATTCATGCTAGGAATGCTAAGGTTAAGAAATCCTCTTCTATTTAGAATAAAAGGATTCAGTGTTTTTACTGTCACAGAATTGGTCATCTTCTGCATGATTGTAGACTAAAGAAACATGATGATCTGAATGCTAAAAAGTTTCATACTAAAAATCATGCATACCTGAATGAGAATGCTCATTGTTTTAATTGTGGAAAATTAGGCCACATTATTGCTCAATGTTGGATGACTCAAGAAAGCGATTCAATTCTAAATATGTCAACTTTCCTGCTAAGAAAAGTGTTTTTAATGGAATTACTTCTGTCTCTAAGGGAAAGCATATCAGATGCTTTGAATGTGGAAAGCCAGGCCATAGAGTTGATAATTGTTGGATTGCTGGTTTTAGTAAATAGAATGCTCATTTTGTAAAAAGAAATTTCCATGAAAATGCTCATAGATTCCATGATTACAGTAATGTGCATAGAGAAAATTTGAAAATTGCTGCATCATGCCATTATTGTGGTCAGTTTGGACATTCTATGTCTGACTGTTTCATGATGAAATTTGATGATTCTTATGCTCAAAAATTGTGGAGGGCACCATTCAGAGGTGCTACTGACCATGGAGGACCCAAGAATTCTTGGGTACCTCAATATACAAAATGAGGTTCTGTGTTTTACAGGAGTGCCTTGGAAGCTGATGAATAAAGGGGTAATAAACCAAGGCACCCAAGTTGGTAAAACCCCATTCTGGTACTTTTCAGGTAGTATCTGCTTTCTTCATATTTGTTCAGTTGAACTTCTTAGAAATCTACTTTAACTGCATATCATATTAAATCTGTTCAGTCAAAAGTGTCATGCATGCAAGATCATTATATGTTTTGTCATTCGCATTAAGCTACATGAGCTCTGAGACGTGTGTGCACATATTCATTGAAGATATGCTGAATTCATTTCCAATCTGCATGCATTTATGTTTTAACTGTGCTTCAACTGGTTGCATGTTTGAGAGGGAGATGAAATAAATTCTAATGCATGAAATTTCATGTCTGCATACATTTTCACATATGCACATTCAATTGAATTGTCTTGCATATTCTGAAATTGTTATGTATTTTCATGCATGATTTCATGGTATATCAAATAGAAATTGATAAAAGACAGATGCAATCTGTCTGGAAGCTCTGACCATGTGTGGGGTGGTCTCTAGACCAAGTCCTCCGCCTATTACCATGGGTAATTTTGTACATAGGGCAGTCCAGTCATAAGACCACATGCTTAACCTTCATTGCACAGATTGCATAAAGTCAGGGGGAGTCTGTCAAACAAAATTTTGCAATTCATGTATGGTGGATTAATGCATTCTGTGAAAAATAGTCAATGCATATGCATACATAGTTCATTGCATATCATCATTATTGAAAATACCAAAAAGATAGAGTGATTGCTCAATTCCAATAGAACATTTTCATTCCATCTCTGTGCAGTTCGGTTGACCAACATTTCCCATTCTGGTCAACCGATGCTCTGAATAACTGATGGTTTGCTTCTTAAGTTTAATTCACATTTGCTGAACTCTGAATGATGACTCTCTCCAAACACTGCAAGCCTGAACAAATTGATTATCTGCTAATCTCTCTCATCATTCATAAATCTGCTTAGTTGCATTTGCTGGGGGGGAGCATCAAAAATTCCCAAACTGTTTGGCTATTCTTGGCCATATTGATTATCTTTGCTCTTCCAGCAATTTCTTTCAAACATTGGTATCAGTTAGTCTCTCTTGCCTTCATCTGATCTCAAGTCCATTAAACAATTGACAATTCTACTACAATTCTTTGAGAACACTACTCCTGGACTTACTGAAGGGGAGACTCATTTGAAACAATTCTGTGCTATCTTGTATCAACTAGACAAGTATATAAAAAGATTTAGCTGGAAAGATAGGTCAGGCCTATCTAGAAGGTTAATTCTTGCGTGAGTAGATCCTTGGATCCAATCTCCGCCAAGTACTGGTCCTAGTTTTGATTCCATTTACCAGCTCACCTTGAAATCAAATTTTCTTTGCTGACATTTATGTCAAGTCTGTCTCAAGCTGGTATGTCACTGATTTCAAATCACTAAACTCATTGAACATTGATCTTTGGCAAACATTAAACATCTGCATTGCTCCCAGATCACTGATTCCATATGATTCTCAAAAACTTCTAAATCAATTGCTTTGTTGAATAATTAGTATCAAGTTTCATTGGCTGCTGCTGAATACTTCTGAGTGCTTTCCTAAAATTTCCTGACAGACTTGAAATTCAGTTTACTATTCTCCACACGAAATGTCTTGAAATCTCTGGTCATTGTGTTTGGAATCCTTATTATTCCTATTATTGTTTCTGAATAATCTGAACTTCAGGAAGACTTCAATCTATATACCTTGCTCATAAATCGAAAAATCAATTTAATGAAGAATCTTCTATTATACAGATTCATTAATGTCTGAAAGATCAAGTTGGTTTAAATTTAATGTATTCATTTAGGTTGGTTTTAAATGCCTTAAAATATCTAATCAACTTTAATAAACCTTAACCAACTGGTTCATGATTAAGTCTTGTCAAATCTTCTAAATCTGAAAATGGTCAAATCATGACTTTATTTGACTGAAATACATGAAATTTGTATTGTCTTTAAACATCTGAGCTTTCTAAAATGTCCAAGGGTCAAATATGGTAAATCTTGCAAGAGCAATGACTTTGGTCACTGAGAAACACATGTCCAAAGGACTGTGTCATGAGGTGTCTTAGTTAACTCTGCTTAAAATCATTGAAAAATAGGTAGAGCAATGGCTGATACACTGAGAAACATATCTCACTCATCAAAGAAATGAGAAAAGGTATGTCATGAGGTGAAAAGTTAACTCTATTTAACTTTAAAGCATGACTGTTAGTCACACTAAGTACTTAGGGATATTGGCGTCTAAACAACGTATATCTTTAGCTACAAGGTGTGTACTGAACTAGATTGCTCGTAAGATTTAAACCCAAAAGTTATCCACTTGATTAAATGAAAAATCTAAAAAAGAATGCTAAGGATAAATTGCTAGAACCCTTGATAAAATCAAATGATTTCATGATTGTTTAACCTCATTACTTATGAGTGTAATTCCTAAAGAAGTCATTGAAATTCATTGAGTAAGATGAAGGGAGGTTAATCAAGATGTTAATATGAATTTTTGGTTCATTTTTATTAAATCTTGATTTCAGATATGAGTACAGAACTTTATTATCTAACCATGTATACATCATCTTTAAACCATGCAGCTAAATAAAGATCATTCATAAATCTCTATAATGGGAGACTCTGAAAAATTTCCTATATTTGGATTTATGAAATTGGTATACTCTTTGAAAATCTTGCTGAATGTGTTTAACTCTCATTGTTCTTGAGACTTTCAGAATGAGCTTAATTCTTATTGCTCTCATTTGATCTCACTGTTAAATCAATCTGTCCAACCTTTGCCCAATCATTGAAATCAATCTATCTTGACTGTCCACTCTAAATGTCCATGTGGTTCACTACTCATTCATTTAATTAGACTCCATCTGCTCTGAAGATACAAATAAGCATTTGTTCAGTGGGTGTTTTCTTGTCAGTGAATCATATTGCATACTAATTTATAAAGGGGGAGATCATGTTAGCATCCTTCATGTTCCCTCCTTTTTGCTGTTGTCAAAGGGGTCATTGTTGGTTGGTAATCATCTGTTGATTATTCTGAGGATTTATTGCTGCAAGGGTGGTAAAAAAAAGGGGGAGAAATAGTCTGATTTTAATGGTTTCTGATAATCTGGTTGATATCCATGTGATCCTTTCTCAAATTTCAGACATACTTTACTTCTTCAGGGGGAGTAAGATTATTATCTCTATCACTTTTCAAAGGGGAAGATAAATTCTGGAATTCATACTGGTCTGTATCTTACTTCATTCCTTCCCTTTTTGATGTTGTCAAAGGGGAGAATACTTGTGAGTGTGAGTCATTAATTCTGTCTGACAGATGTTGTACTGCATACTCTGGCTAAGTTGAATGATGCACTCATATTGCAATGACTCCTCACAATATTGACATCATCAAAAAGGGGGAGATTGTGGGATCTCTGTGATTTTGATGATGTCAAATATTATGTCAGAGATGCCAATGTTTTGCCTAAATGTCAATATTATGTCAAATATTATGACTCACTATGTTCAATCCTGATGAATGAATTAATGATCTCATCACACATATAAAAGTATGAAAAGTCATGAAAATAACAGGTCAACCAAAGTCAACGCATGCATTAGGGCATAAACGTGGTCAAATCATCATTTTGTATACATGTGTCAGTTTGCATACAGATGTATTAGTGATTGAGTCTAGTCTATGTTAAGTGCGTATGTCTTCATGTAAAGTCGATGTTAGTTATCGCACTTGCATACTAGGGTCGACGTTAGTCTGCCTGTCATGCACATGGAGTCGGTGTTAGTTCGCATTGTAATGCATCAAGGTTGATGTTACCTTGCTATATCATGCATCAAGGTTGTTGTTAGCACATCACGCGTTGTTCATATAGTCGGTGCACATTTTTTCATAACATGCATTCAGGTCTGAGCACATTTTGTTAATGTCTTACACATCTAGGTCGGTGCAGATGTTGAGTCAGTGCAAGTTTTCGTGTGAGCATATAGGGTCGGTGCAGGTTGTGCATTAAACATATAACATCGGTGCATGTTTGTATCATTAAGTATGCATAAGGTCTGTGCAATGTGTATTGTGCATGAATGAGGTCTGTGCAAGTTTTGCCTTGCACACACAAGGTCTGTGCATGTTTTGTTCTGCACATAATCAAAGTCTGTGCACATTATGTTGCATAGCGCATGAGGTCTGTGCATGTCTTCCTCATTCACTCATTGTCTGTGCACAAGTGTGTTAAAGGTCCGTGCACAATTCACCAAGGTCGGTGCACGTTTGCAACCTCGCATTCTCAGGTCTGTGCACGTTCTCATACTTGCATACATGGTCAGTGCTAGTCTTGCATGATGTCTGTGTTATCTTGCATTATCCTATGCACTATGTCGATGCTAGTTAGCCTTGCTTCACATGTAAGGTCTGTGCTAGCTGGATTTACTTCATGACTGAAGACTTTTCTAGATGAATGAAGTCTATGTTAGTTGGTATGGTTCATATATAAGTCTATGCACACTGCATTTCTTACTTAACCAGGTCTATGAATACACTATAGTAGTCGATGCACATATGGCACTTTGCACACTGAGGTCAGTGCACACACTGTAGCAAGTCGGTGCACACTTTCTAGCCTAAGCACATGCATACTAGGCATGGTCTAAGCATCTGTCTCATGCAAGTCTGCACATGCATTGTCTATTGTTGTTGAAGTCTGTGCATGTTTGAAATGGCATATAAAGTCAGTGCAGGTTTACACTTAGTTATTATAAGGTCTGTGTACACTCATGCATAATGTCAATCCAAGTCGGTGCACGTTTCAAGTCTGAGCACATACCAGGTCCGAGCACATATATGTCCGAGCACTGAGCATTTATCAAGGTCCGAGCATACACACGGTTGGTGCATGTTTTTGGCTAAGGCCTATACATGGTCGGTGCTAGTTATTATTTATAAAGTCTAAGTCTATCTACCTTGTGCCCATACAAGATCGATGCACACTTAGCATATATGCACTCAGTATGACTGAAAGGTGTTTGATGAAATTCCTCTCACTTTACTGACAAGGACTTAACTGAGAAAAGACCCAAGCAACCAGGATCGAACGTCTGCTCGAGAGACTTAAGTGAAGCACGTGTTCCCAGAATGCTAAAAGTTGGCACGTGATCCAAGATAATGAGCGAGCCAGTGATGCTGCCACGTGGAAAGTAAAAGCCTAGTGATGATGACACATGGAAAGGTCTCGATCAGATCTGCTTGGCGAATTGGGTGGGAAACGTGGTAGTCACGCGCCCATCTCTTGGAGCATATAAAGAGGGGGCAGATCATCCAATTTTAAGTGTGCAGAGATCCAGAGAGTGAAATGAAAAAAGAGAAGAGGAAAGCTGCAGAACGAAGTGTGGAAGAATAGAGAGCAGAAGAAGAAGAAGAGAGAGTGAGAGTGAGAGTCTGATAGGAAAGAGAAAGAGCGAGTGCTGCAGAGAAGAGCAGAAACTGAGAAGAAGAGAGCTATTGTTATAGAGCAAAGAAAAAGAAGAAGAAAAAGAGTGAAGCAGCCAGAGCTAAGGAAGAAGAAGGTCTTGTAGTCTCTGGATTAAATCCAAGCTACGATTGCTCCATTGCGAGCTATAGTGCTCCTCAGTGAGCTATATTTTGAGCTTTAATTGTTCAGCTTTCTGTTGCTGTTTTCTACCATTATTTTTCATTTTCCATTTCCTTTTCCAAGCTGTGTGTCAGCGGAGGCAAAGCTATAAGGCCCAGCGAAGCTGTGTATCAGCGAATGGCAAGCTGTGTCGCCCAGCGGATGGCAAGATGTGAGGCCCAGCGGATGTAGGCAAGCTGTGATGCCCAGTGGTTCAAGCTGTTAGTCAGCGGAAGCCAAACTCAGGTTTGAGTGTGGGGTGAATGTAGGTCTGAAGGACCGAACCACCTAAAATTCTCCTGTGTACCATGGTTTGATTTCTTGTCTGATTTTTGCTAGATGAATGCCTAGGTGCGTTTCAATTACTTGTTCTGTCTGAGTGCTTTAAGATTTCTTAGTGTGCATAATCTACTTCTGCAAACCGTTTGAAGTTGCTGAGTAGTTCATTGCTTTCACTGACCATCTATTTGACTGTGTGCCTCATCATAGCCCAGAGTCAGCTATCATCTGTTTAGTCCATGTTTCATTATAGCTCACATTCAGTTAAGAAAATTAATCTTTAATTCCGCATAGCTTACTGTTTATAGCTTAATCTTTTAAATTAGCCAAAATTTTCGAAGGGGATTCATTCACCTCCCCTCTGAATTCGTCCATAGCACCTCAACATGTCCGATGCAGCAGATCTGACCTGGGAGTCGATACCCTCGGTCGATTCCCCCTAATCTGGCCACTGTCCAGTGATTGTATTCCGCAACAGGACAAACCAAACACCTTAAAGTGCGTGATTAAACTCATGGTTGTTCTTGCCAAAATTCCATGAGCATAATTGAAACTACTCCCTTATGCATTCCTCAACATAGAGTAATTCAGTTTCATTCGCATCGAATCATGCATGCATCATATGTGGGAATTGTATCCTACGCATAAACTACCCATGCATGCTTAAGTGCCATGACTCGTGGTATATCAAATGGTGGGTTGGAGAAAGTTGGGTTATGCCCAACTAGGTACTCTCACTATGCCTGAGTACATAACTCCACTTTGTACCAAGGTCACACTGCATAAGTGCATCAATAAATGCCTGCATGTTGCCATGTAAATGTTTGCAAAAGCATTCCCTGCATTCCCTGCATAAACAAATAATGTATTGATTTATGCTATACACAAAGAAGAAACAAAAGAAAGAAAATTTAAAGAATAAAGAAAGGAATTAAAGAAAGAAAACCATAAAAAATGAAGAAAAGAAAACTGGAGTTTAACAGCCCTTGACCTTCCAAGATAAATCTATAGCATGAATAAACAAACAAACAATAAACAATTAAATAAGAGAAGGCTGGAGTGGGCGCTGGCATCAGTTGTGTCGACGCAGCCTGAATGCTACGTCGATGCAGCCTTCAATATGCTTCCCTCGTGCGTTGACGCTGCCACTCATGGTGTCAATGTGATAGTCTCTCTAGCCCGTAGTTGACCTTGTGCGTCGACGCAGTGCCTTCCTGCGTCGACGCAATGGCTTACGCCAGCCCCCTGGATGGGCGTTGTGCGTCGGTGCAGTGAAAGCCTACATCGAGGCAATGCCTTGGTAGCTCCCCTGCGCCAACTCTTTCATCGATGCGGCCTAAGCCGTGTGTCGACGTAGTGGCATTTGGCCCATTCTGCACATCAAAAGAAGTAAAGAGAATAAAGAAATGATAATAACAAAAAAATAAATACACGTAAATAAAAGATGATAAATAAGATAATAAAACAATAATAACGATGGCATAAAGATTGATTAAAAATAATAATAATAATTCATAGAAAAAAGAGAAGAACTAACAAACATACAATAAAACAATAAATATAATAAAAAAGCTCTCACTTCCCTTAGATCCTATGCATGGGGATATTAATGATGACTCTACAGGTCATGCTTGAACCTTGGGGACATCCCATCATGGTCATGCTTGATCCCACCCTAGGGCCAAAAGCCTACTACATCTGACATGTTTCTATTGGGATCTACTCCCAAACATCAAGCGTGCCATGTCCCTGGCATACATTTAACTCATAAATTGGGACTTGTGTCCAAACATGAATTGCTCAATTAATGACCGGATTTATTCAAAATGTTTACCCCTCAATGGGGGATGTTTTCACTAAAATTCAGAATTCTCATTTCTTTCTTTAATGAATATTAGTTTTAGGCCCGAGGACCCTTTCTCCTAGCATTTAATCAAAGGTTTTCTCCTCTCCGAGGAGATGTAATTAACACCGTGACCTTTATGGCACGACGAGTTTTAGTCTTGACCCGATACACACATCGTCTGGTTAGTCAGACAGAGCGCATCAGTGGTTCAGGACCACCTTGGTCTTCGGAACCTGAACAAATTGTTAGTTTGGTGACTGGCACGCCCACACACTTAATAAAACCAAATATACCAAGAATGAAAAGAATGATAAACAATAAACGATAAAAAAGATGAATCTCAAGAGTGCGTCCAACAGGTTTGGCACGCCTGGTGGGACTAAACCTCCTTTCATCTTCTCGCCAGGATTAGGGGCCCAACATCCTCCACCTAAAATTCTAACTCTCTTTAAATCTGAAATTTGTAGGTTGTGGTGAGGATACCAGAGCACGAGTACGGCTCGACTCAGCGAGCCGTCGGTACCGGACCCGCAGCACGACTCGATCGACATCGACCTCTTTATGGCTGGGGGACAGTCTGGAGTCGCCACCGGAGCAGTGATATTCCAGTATGTATTTTATACGTATTTGTATGGTATACGTATTTGGACGTATTTGGTATGTATTTAGCATGTATTTGGATTGTATTTGATTTGTATTATCTCAGGTTTTTATATTGGGTCAATGGTAGAATAATTGACCATGTATTTATATTTTTATTTATTTTGGTCTAAGGGGAATTAATATGGTCCAAGGTGAAAAAAATAACCAAGCCATTTATATTGACTTGGAGAGAGGGGCGCCCCCTCCTTCGTCCCCTTGTGGGATTATTTTATTTAACCTTGTCCCCCATTTTCCCTTTATGCCCCCTTGACTAAGGGTAACCTAGGTCATTTGGCTAGGTCTAGGGTTTGATTATATATAGTCTCTTGTTGTATTTGGAACAAATTAATGAAGAAATTATATGCTAAGTGGATTTGGGCGCGCCTCTCCCCCTCTCTCCTTGTTCTAAGAGTTCTTCCTTCTTCTTCCCCATTTCTTCTTCAGATCTGATCCTAGATCTTCTATCTCCCTAAAATTTCTTCTTCTTCACTTCTTCCTCTATCATTGGTGATCATTCACTGCCACCGCCGCCGCCGTTCGTGCCGCCGTTGAGCCACCACAAGCCGGTCATCATCCTGCTGCCCCGAAACTCGGAGTTGCAGGACAGCAACCCGATGAAAGGGCTGGTACGGGAGATTCGACCGTTGGATCGTCACGAAACTTTGAGGGTAGGTGCCCCCCATCATATGCCATTCCCAGTTTAATGTTTAGGCCGATCAGAGTCCATTTGTCCCATTTCCTAGCCATATGTTCTTCTTCTCCATACGGGATAGATCTTGGTAGCCGATTTTTCCACCCCCACAAATGTTGTCCAAAGTTTACAAAAAAACTATGTGCGTCACCATAACCCTCCCCTCTACCCACCATAACAATGCCATTTCTTAACTCATTCATTTGATCCCCTGTCAAAGCCCTTGATCAGGGAGTTCAAGTTCTGTCCTGCCTGTTCTGAGTTTCGGGACAATGTGCTCAGTCAATTTGCAGTCGCTCCCATTTTCATTCCAGCCGTTGGACAAGTATGTAATTCTAGTATGTCGTAGGATTTTGAGTCCTCTTTCTAACGGTACCCTTTGTGTCCCGATCCGACTTTGGAGTTGGGCGTACCAGTCGATCTCGTCGGAGCGCGCAGATCTAGCCAGAAGCTGAGCTGCGGGACAGCCTTGGGAAACAAATCCCAAAAAATCGCCCGCCTCCACTCCGGTGACCGCCGCTCCCGGGGATCAACCCGGGACACTCCAGGAACGCCCCCGCCAGTCGCTGCAGCCAGGAGCCACCCCGGACATCACCGTACCAGCAGCGGGTCCCACCTGCTGTCCTGCGGGCCCGAGTGAACCGAGCTGAACCGGCCGACCGCGTCCGCCCGAGCGCCAACTGCTGCCTGCGAACCCGAGATTGGTGCTCCCGGACCCCACGTATCACCTGTTACCTCCCTGCGTGGAGTGGGCTATAGAATTAATTATGGAATTATTAATTATTGCTATACTGGGAGTTCCGGATCTCGGCCGGGAAGTCTTCCCCACGCCCCGAGCGTGGAGGTACACTCGCTTTCCCCCTTTTATCGTATTTGCTTGTTTAGTATACGTTCTAGATGCCGCTGCATGTGAGTAGGATATCTTGCTAGCTAGTTAAATATTAATCACCGCTGTGAGTTGTGAGAGCGAAACCCATCCCGTGACTCGTTCCGAGCACGAGAGTGAGCTGACCACCCGAGTCTCGAAGCCGGTTTCCCAACCATGCAGATCGTCATGTTTCCCTCGCCAAGGACGATCGTGGGTTTAGCACTTCTTGTTTGGGGGCATGATCGCCTCGTCTGGAGCTCATTCGGTGCCGCGTCATAGTGTTGTTGCTGGTCGCGTCGTCTTATTAGTCGAGTCGTCCGATAGAGTGCAAGGTCGCAACCAACTCGAGTCGAGTCCCGTAGTCATCCCGTATCAAATTGGTATCAGAGCCGGTTTGAGTCTAGGGTAGTCAGGCCCAGGTGCTCCATTTCATCTGGTATATCCAAAGGTGTTCCCGGAATGGTAGGCTATGCCTATTGGGAAAGGGGCACACTTGTGTGAGGATCAAACCTCCGCCTCGTACCAGATTTTGGAGTGTAGGTTGTCCATCTTTTCAGTCCATCCATATAGGTCATAGTGAGTCACCCCCCACCTTAGCTCCGTCTAGGTCCTCACCCATTGCATGCCAACTCGTGGAGGTGCCCAGTACCATCGCCCTGACACTATGAGTGACCCCCGAGGTGCCAACCCGGGAGGCCGAACTCTGGATGACGTGGTCGCTCTACTCATGGAGCGCATGGATCGGTTCGAGCAAATTAGTAGGGAGCATACCGAGCGCATAGAGGGCCGTCTCAAAATCATGGAGAACCGTGCCAAGGTCTCCGACCGATCTATCCAAGGTAGGGTCGGAAGGATGGAAAATGTGGACAGAGTCCCTTGCCAAGAGCTCCCCGGAGCTGTCCCGGCCCCACAGGTGCCCCCTCCGGCACCTGTTATCCAGCCTGCCCCACTTAGGGCTGATGAGCGACAGCCACGTGCCCCCATTGTTGAGGACTACGGACTACGGGTCCGAAAATGAGTATGGGGGAGATGGCCGACGCCACCGTGGTCACCGACCACAAAGAGATGATGAGGACGAGCGGGTCCTTAGGACGGTGCGAGCAGACCCTCCCACTTTCGATGGGTCCTTGGACCCAAAGGTCTATCTTGATTGGGAGGCCGGCATGGACTGGTATTTCGAGTGGTTTGAGATGTCGGACCATCGGAAGGTCAAGTTCGTCAAAATGAAATTGTTAGGGCAGGCACAAACTTACTGGAGGAACATGGAGAACCTGCTGTTTCACCGTCAGGAGCCCCAAGTAGAGACGTGGGATGAGATGAGGTCCAAGCTTAGGAAGAAGTACCTCCCTACCTCCTACCGCCAGCGTCTCATAGATAGATGGCAGAGTCTCACCCAAGGAGATCGGTCCGTCTCCGATTACATCGCCGAGTTCGATGAATACTTTTTGCGATGTGACGCCACAGAGGAGAGCTCCCTTACTGTCTCCCATTTTAGGGGTGGTCTGCAGCCACACCTACAATATGAGCTTTTCCGCCGCAAGGTGGACAAGCTGGAGGATGCGTACCAGGTTGCTCTTGAGGTGGAGCAATTTGAGCCGGAGTTTTCTCCTACCTCGCGCCAGGGGGTCCCATATCCACATGTGTCTAACCCTAGGACCACGCCTAGTTCCTACACTCGGCCGCCCGTGGTCCGCCCCCAAGAACCTCCTCGCCAGGACCTTGCTGCTCCTAGGCACCCCCTCCCTCTGAGGGATCCTCCCCCTCGCCAGCAGGCACCCGTCCCTGCCCCTAGACTTGCCCAACCCGCCATACCAACTCGACCACCCCTACTTCCTACACCCCCAGTCCGTCTTGTGGACAAGGGTAAGGGGTCGATGGTTGGTGGAACATCCCAGGGCTTCAGGACTCAGGGAACCTGCTATAGGTGTGGTGGGGTTGGCCACTATTCGGCCATGCGTCCCACTCGGGAGTCGCTTGTCATCTCTGATCCATCTGCTAGTGACCCCACACCTGAGCTAGTGCCGATCAGTTACGAGGTTGATCATGATTTAGAGGAGGAGTTCTTTGATGAGCTCATGGAGGGAGAAACAGTTGATGCTCCAGGTACCCAGCATCAGGGAGATGTACAGTTGGGAGTAGTCAGGTGCATCCTTACCCAGCCCTAGGTGAGTGACGATTGGCGTCATACCACCATCTTCCATACATTTTGTAGGCTGGGAGGAAAGGCTTGTAAGGTGATCATTGATAGCGGGAGTTGCATTAACGCCATCTCTACGGGCACGGTTAAGCGTCTGGGTTTGACGCCCGTAGATCACCCCGCACCTTATAGGGTTTCTTGGATGGATTCTACTTCCATCCCGGTCAGGCTGAGATGTCTGGTGCCACTACAGTTCCAGGCTTACCATGATGAGATCTGGTGTGATGTGTTACCTATGAAGGTAGGTAGCATTATCTGTAATACCCCGATTTATTAACAAATAAAAATTTCTAGAAAATTAATAAGAAATTAATTAGAAAATCCTTAATAAATAGAATATGTTAAAATTTGACCATTTTGTAAAAACTTGGAAAATTTAGAATCTTGTAGAGGATACAATGTTTAATAATGGTGTCTTCTGTGACCAGCCCAAATAAAACCCGTAATTTGGCCGAATTAATTAATTAAGCCCTGAATCCACACTTAATCTAATTGGACCTTAAAACATGATTTTGAGCCCAATACCCGATCATTTAGGCTGAGCTCGAATCCAAATGAAAGGTTAGAATGAAAGGATCGTTTCCCCTCTTAGTTCTCCCAGAAACCCTAACCCTAGAGAGCGAATTTTTGGATAGAAGGCAGCTGAAAACCCTATCCGCGCCGTTCACGCACTACCCTATTGATTGGACTCTATCTCCACGAATAGAAGACTCTAGACCTCCTATGACCTATAAAAATGACCCTTGTCAACCCTAGTTTCGTTTGGGTGCTGTGGCGGCCGACGAGGATCGTGGACGAGGGAGAATCCCGGCGATCACCAGCGGGGTGTTCTTAGCGCATCGTCGTCCCTTCTTCTTCCTTCTTCCTCCAATTAAGGTAGGTTATAACAAGCCAAACCTTAAGTATCATATATGGTTAGAACCAGCATCGGGTGCTCTTTCTATTGAATGCAAAAGCCCTAAAGGTTGCTTAGTATCCTGTGAGAATTTTAGGGTTTAGTAGAAGCATGTCACATCTAGGGTTATACTTGTTTCATCTCGTTTTAAGTAGAGATTTCAGGCACTAAAGATTAAATTGAGCATGCTATATTGTAAACATTTTTGTGCTCTTTCTTTTGAATCCAAAAGCCCTAATTATTATGCTCTATGCGGTGCGTATGTAGTAATTTATTGTAACCCTAGCCAACTCGCCCGAGGTGGGCAGGGCAAAAGGGGGCTTGACTGTTTCTTACTTGCGCGGCCTCGCGATAGACCGCCCAACCTGGTTAGGTGGCATATTATTGACCGTTTATGTGTTTATGATTCGTATTATGTTTTTGGGAAGCGCGGCATGACCTTGACCGCCCTTATATCAGGCGGCCAATGATTGACCGTTCATCTCCGCCAGCGGTTCATTACAGACCACTCATCTCCAGCAGGCCTTCGGACCTGAGGGGGATAAACAGCCTGTCGTGCAACCACCAAGGAGGATGAAGGGTCCCTACTGGACCGTCCATCTTTACGGAATTGATTAAATTGCCTTTCTTGCATGATTTATGATAGTAGATTAGTAGTTAAATGTAAGTTAGCAACATGCATAAAAACCCTAGAAAGTTATAACAGTAAATAATTATAAACTCTTGCTGATTTATTCAACTTGACCTTGGATCATCTTCTTCAATGAATGTTAATATTAATCATGATTCATTATTAATTGAAAATTATATTAGGATTTTTTGACAGTCGTTCTACTCCGGTAGAATTGACTGGCTGCATTATTGGTTTCCGTTGATTTACTAGCCCCATTTCCTTATAATGGTTGGGACTCTCCGCCGGATATTCCTTCTGTCAGACTAGGACCTCCATTACGGGACCTCCGTAAGTCCCCGCGAGCCTGGGATTCCCACTAGGATGCCAGGCAGGTTGTACCACCAAGACCTGAACCTGTTAACGCGATCGAATAGCTTGAATTTACTGTGTTGTGAGCCTCGGATCACTTTGGACCGACTGAGTCTTGCATGGCCGGAAACAGACCGTTCAACTCAGTGGGCGGCCCAAAATGAACCGTTCATCCCTGGCCCAGTGCCAATTTCGTTGGTCGATTAACCTTGTTCTACCTTCGACCTAAACTTGTTTTGATCGGCCCAATAAGCCCTAGGCTAACCAGTGGAGAGTGGACTGGACCTTGGTTCAGTTCCGCCCCACCTATGGCAGCCCTGAGCCCAAATTGGGTGGATGCTAGTTATTTAAGCCAAGCCTAGTTGAGCGGACTGGATTGGAAATATTGAGCGGACCCTGTTGGACCATTTGTCCCTGAAGCGGCCCAATACTGCACGTTTATATTGTTCGTGGGCTTCATGTCCTTCTGGCCCTGTACGGCCCATCCTTGACCGTCCATTATAGTTAAAAGGCCAATTTAGGACCGTTCTTCTTTGAGCGGCCGACAATGGTCCGTTTATTCCTCGAACTCGTGGTGGCTGATTCTCAGCCCAGATTCTCTGTGCGGCTCATATATGACCGTACAATTTCTTGAGCGGCCCAGTGAGAACAACGTATCATCCAGAACCAGTTTTTTCCCGTGGTTTATGATATTGAATCCAAGAACCTATTGGTTCTTGATAAATTGAACCTTCTGGGTAAAGTATTGCTTCAACTTATCCTTGGGTCTTTCTGAGGAAAGTTCTATCTTGATTAATTGGCCATTTGACTTGATTAATGTCTAGACATAACTTGGATATTGGATCCTTTAAATCAATGCCAACGCATCATAAGGGCCCGGTCTGGCCCTGGGAGGAGCGCCCGAAAAGTACTTGTGCCCCGGGGAGTTTTAATGACATGGTGAGACATTGCACCGAGTGCATAACTAGCGTGATGTCTATGACAATAATCTCTTACCTGAAATTATCTTGACTTGGTTAAATCTTGCTTGTTGGCCAATTTCCAGTTTCATTATATTCGTGATCTTGTACCTCTTCTACTTGTGTCATTTCTTTTCGCACATTTAATACAATTAATTGGTTAATTACTTAAACTTTCCTGTTATTATCTACTGAGCGTTCGCTCACCTAGTTGTTCCCCCTTTTCAGGTAGCTCGGGTGAGGACTCGCAATCCGATGGGAACGGGCAAGAGTGTTGATCATGGAGCGAGCCAATTAGATGTCGCAGAGCCAGAAATAATTGTCTATGTTTAGTCGTGTTTTAGAATGTGGTTCAAAGAGTTGTAATGTGAAGTCAGTCAATGTAATGTGGTCTAGTGGATGTTATTATGGAAATGTCATTAAGGTTGTTTAAGTTGGTTATGTAAATGGGATCATGGATTATGAAATTATTATTTAATTAATGAAGTTATTTTATGTTCATGTTTAATCCTTATGTTTTAGTGTAGCATGTCTGGAAATGAGCATAATACAGTTAAATATTTCTACTGCCAGTCCCGATATTCTGCATCGGGGCGTGACAGTTAGGTGGAATCAGAGCCTAGGTTTCTAATATCCCTAGGTTATCTAAGTTCTAGGATTCTAAGTGTTTGTCGTAGAACCTATACCCTTGTTACGAGTCTAAGGACCAAACCTAGTGAGATTTGGGTAGAGACTTGGGTTGAGTTAATAATCAAACTCTAAACTTTTTCTCCTAAGTGAACTTAAGATGAATTATTTTCATGTAGGACGTTCCGATGGCAGCCGAGCGCGCGCAGTGGCGAGACATGCAGTGAACTATCCAAGGGCTTACGCGGGCCTCGCAGCAAGTGGCCCAAGGTGGAGCGGCAAATCATGGTGCTGGCGATCTTCATAGAAATTTTCGTGGGATGAATCCCCCACGTTTTGGAGGCTCGACCGATCCCGATGAGGCCAAGCATTGGCTTAAAGAGATGGAGAGGATTTTTGAGGTGATGCAATGCAGCAACCAAGAGCGTGTGCTTTTAACAACTTTCCAGTTGGAACGTGATGCTAGGACTTGGTGGGAAGCAGTAAAGGCAACCCTCGGTAATTGGTAAATCTCATGGAAGGTGTTGAGTTATGGTTTTGATGATTGTTGTGATTGTTAAGTTATGGTTTTGATGATAACTAAACTTAATGTGTGATTAAGTGATGATAACTAAACTTGTGGTTGATTGCTCATGCTCATGTTATCTATGTATATTTGAGATGGCAAATGGCAACGGTTACATGGTCTTAATGCTTGGTTTGCATATGTTGGTTCTACAAGAGGTTTCAAGCCTTTATATGTTTGAACATATGGACTTGAGCTTTGATGAACACTTTTGTTCAAATCCTGATCAAATAGTTTGAAACTTGTTTGGTTGATTTTTACGCATACCATACATGCATTTGTCAAAGCAACAAGTGTTCCAATCTTATATGTGAAATTGGGTCTCAATGTAAATCACTTCTTGAACTCTAATACATATTTCACATATCATTTTGAAGGTTGTTATATGTTGAAACAACTCATGAGAAACTTGTTTGAAAATTGGAATAATGGTACTTATATCTTGCTCAAACGGTTTATAATAAGCTCTTGTTAATTGATTGAAACTGCCAAATGGCCAAAGGGGTTTCATACATGTACTTCATGCAATTACCACATGAATTATTGATCAAAGTTCTAATACTTTTTTCTATAGTTTTGTAGGTCAAAACACTCAACATATATTCCCCAAGTTCAAAGGAGCTTGAAGCCTCAGACTTAAATGGGTTGCAATGGAGTTCGGGGGTGAAACCTAAAAAGTCTGAAATTTACTATAGCTTTAGGTCGACCTCCCAAGGTCAACCGACAGCAGCGGTCGACCGCCCCAGGTCGACCGAAAATTCCAGGGATCAAATTTCTACAGGGTTTCTCAGTAGCGGTCGACCGCCAGCTTCCATAGGTCGACCGCCAGCCCCGAGCCAACAAAAGTTGACTTTGTTCTCCACTTCGAGAAGAGACATTCTCCTTGTATTTCTTTAATCCTAATGACACCCAATCATCCACAAAATGTGGATATGGTCTGGAGGATGTCCAAGGACCATTCAGAGGTTATAAAACCTCCACAAGAAGGGTTAGAAACCCTAATGCTTCAAGGGGATCAAGAGAGATCAAGGGAGGCTAGAGGAGGAGATTCACGGGTACTGTAGCTGTTGTGCCCCTTAGGCACAAGCATGTGCTATTGAGTGATTGATGATTTGATGATAGCAATGCTAGTTTTATTTTGATGATAGCAACACAGTGAGTGCATCAAGATATTATGTTTTGATGACATCAATATGAATGCATATGACTGTGACTGATATATTATCTGGAGAATGCATGTGTATGATTTTGTGCTTGACTTCTGTTCTAAACATTGCATTCCTAGCAGTGCGTTGTCCATGAGTAAGTCTCTACAGTCTCTTACATTGGACTTAAAGTCTTTACATCGTCCGTCTCATGCATTAGTCTTCGAAGTCTATACATTCATTCACTGTAGCATGACTTCCACCAAGTCTATACATTGGTCGGTGGCAAGTCTTTACATTGGCTTCAAGACTTCGAAGTCTATACATCCACAGTGGATCTTCAAAGTCTGAACATCCGTTCACTTCACTCAAGTCTATACATCGGACTGCTTGCAAAGTCTGTACACTGGACTGTGCTTCGCAAAGTCTATACACTCGTGAGTGTCTCATCAAGTCCATACACTGGCTTTGAGCTGAAGTCTATACAGTGCCTCAGGCTGAGCAAGTCCATGCATTGGCTGCTATTCTTCAGAGTCTGTACATCGCAGTGAGTTGAAGGTTGCCTAAGTCTGTACAGCCATTGGCTTCTTATATGAAGTCTATACATTGAAAAAAAGTCTATACACTGCTTCAGCTTTGTCTTCAGATAGTCTGTACAGAGTTCTTCACTTAAACTGATGACTTATCCGATGCTCTGTCTGACAGGGATTCTTACCGAGATTGATGACCTGGCTCGTGATCCCAGGAGGAAGAGGTGTGCAGATGCTGACATGTGGATGGAATTACCTCAGATCTGGTGAATTCACTTGGGCGGGAACTGTGGAAGCCACGCGCCCTTATTCACCTGCTGCTGCTATATATTGAAGCCTTCATCCTTAGTTGAAGGTTGATCGAAGCAGAAGCAGCAATAGCAGAAGAGCAGAGTGCAGAGACTTTGATCTAGCAGAAGAGAAGAAGAAAAGAGTGAAGAAAAGAAAGAGAGACAGAGAGCATAGAAGAAGAAGAAAAAGAAAGAGAAAGAGAGATCGAGAGTTGAGTAGAAGAGATCAGCTGAAGATTGTCTCAACTGGACCGTGGATCAAATCCAGGCTAGTCAGCTCTTGTAGAGAGCCACATTTGTGCTTCATTCCTTTACAGCTTTCCGGTGCTGTAGTGTCTATTTTTCATTTTCTTTTGAACTCCTTTTTATCAAGCTGTTAGTCAGCGGGTTTTGTAGAGGTGCTGCCTCTGGACGGCTAAGCTGTATTGCCCGGTGGTTTGCAGTGAAGGATTCCACTAGATAGCAAGCTGTATTGCTCAGCGGGGCGAGGAGGATTCCTCGGACGGCAAGCTGTGTTGCCCAGTGGTTGTATGACAAGCTGTGATGCCCAGCTATTCAAGCTGTGAGTCAGCGAAATCCACACTCTGGTTTGAGTGTGGGGTGGATGTAGGTCTGCTGGATCGAACCACCTAAAAACCTCTGTGCAGTGGTTTGATTTCTTCATATGTTTTATTGCTTCCGCTAGATGCTTGCATAGGGGCGCTTCATGTGTTTGCTTCCAGTTCAACATAGTTGATTAGCTGCGCACGCTATCTGTTTGACACTGGTATTGTGTGTTGTTTGAATTCTCAAATTGCTGCGCTCATTAGATGTCTGCTTAGGAGTACTCTACCTACAGGTTCACAGATGACTGAACTAGTTTTTCTTAGTTAGTCTTAGTGATGTTATTCCGCTGTTCTGAGCATTAGAATTTCTATTTGAGCGAATATTTTTAAAGGGTATTCATTCACCCCCCTCTAGATCACTCTTTAGCATCCCAACAGTAGCACCTCCGTGAACAGTGCTTCGCGCTTAAGTTCTTCATCCATTCCAAGTGATTCAAGCCTAGATCTGAAGCCTTCATCCTCCCATGAAGTGAAGAAACAAGCATCCAACCAGAAGAGATCGAAGGAGAGCCCATCAACCAAGGAGTCTATCAATGGAAGAAGAAGAAGGCTGCTACAAGGAAGAAGGAATCTCTTCATCCATCTGAAGGTATGCAAGCTCCATTTTGAACCCAACAACCTCAAAGGAAGAGAAGAAGCAAGCAAGGATCAAGGAGATCAAGGAAGTTGTGCAAGCAAGAAGGATTTGTTACTGTAGTAGTGAATAGTGATCCGTGGATCAACTCTTCATCCAAGAGCTAAAGATTCAAGATCCATCTGAAGCCATCAACTTCCAATAAATTGAAGAAGTAAGCATCACTCAAAGATCATCAGCATACATTCAGGGGGAGCCAAATCAGGGGATTTCTAAACCGTGCCTTATTGTGTTTCAAGCTCATATTCGTGTGTTGTACAAACTACAAAAACTTGTGTGTGTGTGGATCATTCTGGATTCGTGTTTATGTGTGGTTGTCGTATTTGATTTGTGTGTGCGTAGGTATTCCTAGATCTACGTGTGTGTGTATTTTTATTCAGATCATAGTGTTTGTGTGTGGAGTGCTGCACTTGTCGCAGCGTGTGTGTGTTTTGTTGATCCGCTTGTTGGATCGTGTTGGAGACCTCGTCTCCGTGTGTGTGTGTTGGGGTGCATCCTTGTGTGTGTGTGGGCAGGCGTCATCCTACGTGTGTGGTTGGAGCGTCATCTCCGTTTGGGGATTTATCCCCGAGTGAAGCCTCACCGGGTTTGGTGAGGGGTGGACGTAGGATTGCCGTCGTTGCATCCGAACAACCTTAAAAATCGCTGTTATTGTGTGTTATGTGTGTGGTTTGATTGTATTCGTTTTATGGTCATGTGGGAACGGTGAGTTTGAGAGAATTGGTTAAATTGTTTTCACATTACTAATTAATGTTTATCACATATTTTATAAAAAAATAAAAGTTTCTTTAAAATTTGTAAACACCCAATTCACCCCCCTCTTGGGTGTCAGTGATAACAGGACTTTAGAAGGAGTTTGAGGAATTCTTTAACAGTAAATACTTTTTCAACAGAATCCAAGAAAAGAAAGCCGCTGAGTTTGCTGCTCAGAAGCAGCGGAGTTTATATGTGGCGGAGTATGAATCTCACTTCTCTAGACTTTCTCGTTATGCCACTCACTTGATTTCCACAGAAAAGATGAAGGCGAAGCATTTTCTCAATGGGTTGAAATTGCATTACATCAACCAGTTGGCGCCGATGGAGATTCAGACCTATGCAGAGATGGTGAGGAAAGCCCAAGTTTTAGAAGATACTTTGGAAATGACGGAGAAAATCCGTGGGAAGAATGTCAAGAAAGAACAACCTACTGGGTCCGGGAGTGCTAAGCCCGGTTATAGCAAGAAGAGGCCCAATGGCGGGTCTGGTTCGTGGAAGGGGAAATTGCCAAAGAATGAAGACAAGAAGCCTGGCCCTATTGTTCCATTTAAGGGTGTATGCAAGTATTGTGACCGTCCCGGTCATAAGATGGAAGAGTGTTGGCGCAAGCTGGGTGCCTATTGGCATTGTGGAAGTAGGGACCACCGTATTCTGGAGTGTCCTCTTTTATCTGAGCAAGCTACCCCGACCACACCTCAAGGCAGCAAGAAACAATAGGGCAAGCTCCAGGCCCTACAAGAAGATGATGCATGCACCACCGAAGAGGGTGGACTCGTTGAAGGTACCCTTATTATTCACGACAAGCCAGCTTTTGTTCTTTTTGATACCGGTGCCACTCATTCATTTGTTTCTCAAAAATTTGCTAAGTCATTAGCTGTGAAGCCGGTTTTGATGAATTCCCCATTGGAGATATCAAATCCTATTGGTTCTAGTTCAGCGAGTAAGTATTTTTATCCTTCTAGCAAGGTCATGGTTAATGAATAGAATTTGCAGGCTGATTTCGTATGCATGGATATGAAAGACTATGATGTTATTCTAGGAGCAGATTGGTTGGCTAAGCATGAGGCCAATGTTCATTGTAGTTCTAGTTCCATGTCTTTTTCTAGACACCCAGGACTTTCTTTTATAGGAGTTAGGCACCATAAGTCTGTGCCACGTATTTTGGCCCTCCGAGCTGATAAGTTGATGAGGAGAGGATGTCAGGCTTTCCTAGCCTTTGTTTATGTGACCCCTGAGAAGAAGATTGAGATTCAGGACATTCCTATTGTCTGAGATTTTTCGGATGTTTTTCCTGAGGAATTGCCAGGACTTCCACCGGAGATAGAAGTTATCTTTTCTATTGATTTAATTCCTGGCGCGACCCCTATTTCTAAGGCTCCTTATCATATGTCTCCTGCGGAGCTACGGGAATTAAAGCAGCAGTTAATGGAATTACTTGAGAAGGGGTTCATTCGTCCAAGTACATCCCCGGGGAGAGCTCCAGTATTATTTGTCCGGAAGAAGGATGGCTCGATGAGATTGTGTATTGATTATCGACAATTGAATCAACTGACTATCAAGAACAAATATCCGTTGCCGAGGATTGATGAGTTATTTGATCAGATAGCAACAGCTCAGTATTTTTCTAAGATTGATCTTCGATCAAGTTACCACCAATTGCGAATTAAGAAAGCGGATATTTATAAGACGGCTTTTCGTAGCAGGTATGGGCATTTTGAATTTGTTATAATGCCTTTTGGACTAACGAATGCACCTGCAGCTTCTATGCAGTTGATGAACAATGTGTTCCGGCCCTATCTTGATCAATGGGTCGTGGTGTTTATTGATGACATTCTGATTTATTCCAAGAGTGAGGAAGAACATGACGAACATTTGAGGATGGTGTTGCAAATATTGAGAGATCATCAGTTATACGCCAAGTTTAGCAAGTGTGAATTCTGGCTGCAGGAGGTGTCCTTTCTAGGGCATATCATTACGAAAGAAGGTATTTCTGTTGATCCGTCTAAAGTAGAGGCAGTGAAGAATTGGGATAGGCCTACCAGTGTAATAGAAGTTAGACGCTTTCTAGGCCTAGCAGGATATTACCGAAGATTTATTAAAGATTTCTCCAAGATTGTGATACCCTTGACAAGATTAACCCACAAAGAGAACAAGTTTGATTGGTCGGAAGATTATGAGAGAAGCTTCCAGACTTTGAAGGAGTGTTTAACTACTGCCCCTGTTCTAGCTTTACCCTCTGGAGAAGGAGGCTTTATGGTATACATTGATGCCTCGGGAATTGGTCTGGGTTGTGTGCTTATGCAGCACGGGAGAGTGATAGCTTATTCTTCTAGGCAGTTGAGGAAGCATGAAGAGAACTATTTCATTCATGATTTGGAACTAGCAGCAGTGGTGTTTGCCTTGAAGATATGGAGGCACTACTTGTATGGCGAGACATTTACGATATTTTTAGATTACAAGAGTTTGAAATATTTATTTTCTCATAAATAACTTAATATGAGGCAGAGAAGATGGTTGGAGTATCTAAAGGACTTTGACTTCTTCATAGAGTATCATCCCGGGAAGGGTAATGTGGTGGCGGATGCTTTAAGTCGCAAGCCAATAGCTAAATTGTCAAGCCTCATGTTACAAGAATGGAAACTGTTGGAGCAATTAGCTAGTTTGGATCTTAATGTTGACAAGGGCCGAGTCATGATTACTCAGATTTAGCTTAAACTAGAATTATTGACAGAAATCAAGTCCTTGCAAGATAATGACCCAGAGTTGGTAGGAATCAAGGAGAGCTTGAGTAGCAGACCTGAATTCATGGTAGCTGATGATGACAGATTGTTGTTTCAAGGAAGGACTTGTGTACCTGATGTGGCCGAAGTTAAGAACAAGATCCTCGAGGAAGCTCATAGATCCAGATATACCATTCATCTTGGAGGTATGAAGATGTTTAAGGATTTGAAAAGATCCTTCTGGTGGCCGAATATAAAAAAGGAAATTGCAGAATTTATGAGTAGATGCTTGGTGTGCCAACAAGTTAAGGCTGAGCATTTCAGACCTGCAGGGAAGTTGAAACCATTGGAGATACCTCAATGGAAGTGGGAGAGTATTGGCATGGATTTCATTATGGGCCTACCTAGGACTCGTAGCGGATTTGATGCACTTTGGGTTATCATTGACAGATTGACAAAGTCTGCTCATTTCTTATCTATTAAATCTAAGTGGACTGTTGATGTTTTAGCAGCGTTGTATATGAAGGAAGTGATGAGACTCCATGGTATTCTGGACAGTATTGTGTCTGATTGAGACCCCAGATTTACTTCACATTTTTGGAAAGCATTGCAAGAATCATTGGGAACCTGTCTGAATTTCAGTACTACTTTTCATCCACAAACAGACGGACAGACGGAAAGAACCAACCAGATAGTGGAGGATATGCTTAGAGCCTGCATGATTGATTTTGGAGGCAGCTGGAGCGACCACTTGGCCTTGATTGAGTTTGCATACAACAACAGTTATCAGTCCAGCATTCAGATGGCTCCGTTTGAAGCTTTGTATGGTAGAAGCTGTCGGTCTCCATTATGTTGGAGCGAGGTAGATGAGAAGCAATGGCTGGTACCATATCTTATTTTTGAATCGTCCAAGAATATTCGTATTATCAGAGACCGGTTGCAAGTAGCACAATCAAGACAAAAGAGTTATGCCGACAACAGAAGAAGAGCTTTGGAATTCCAGGTTGGTGAACATGTGTTTCTGAAAGTTTCTCCCATGAGAGGGATTTGAAGATTTGGCATTCAAGGCAAGCTAAGTCCAAGATATGTTGGTCCATTTGAGATTTTGGAAAGAGTGGGGGAGGTTGCATACCTTTTGGCACTACCACCTCAGTTATCTGGAGTACACAATGTCTTCCATGTGTCAATGTTGAGGAAATATGTGTATGACCCCACTCATGTCATTCAACATGCAGATCTTGAGTTAAAGAAAGATCTGACTTATGAAGAAAGACCTGTTAAGATTCTGGATCGAAGCAGCAGCAACTCAAAAACCGATCTATACCTATGGTGAAAGTGCAATGGAGTCGGCGTGGAATCGAAGAAGCTACTTGGGAGTCAGAAGATATCATGCGGAAGCAATATCCCGACTTGTTCTAGGTGAGTTGTTCCACTCCCCATTATGTTAAGTGTAGTGAATTTGGAGGACCAAATTCTTCAAAGTGGGGGAGGGTGTAATACCCTGATTTATTAACAAATAAAAATTTCTAGAAAAATTATAAGAAATTAATTAGAAAATCCTTAATAAATAGAATAAGTTAAAATTTGACCATTTTGTAAAAAAATGGAAAATTTAGAATCTTGTAGAGGATAAAATGTTTAATAATAGTGTCTTCTGTGACCAGCCTAAATAAAACCCGTAATTTGGCCGAATTAACTGATTAAGGCCCAAATCCACACTTACTCTAATTGGACCTTAAAACATGATTTTGAGCCCAATACCCGATCATTTAGGCTGAGACCGAATCCAAATGAAAGGTTAGAATGAGAGGATCATTTCCCCTCTCAGTTCTCCCAGAAAGCCTAACCCTAGAGAGCGAATTTTTGGATAGAAGGTAGCTGAAAACCCTATCCGCGCCGTTCGAGCACTACCCTATTGATTGGACTCTATCTCCACGAATAGAAGACTCTAGACCTTTTATGACCTATAAAAATGACCCTTGTCAACCCTAGTTTCGTTTGGGTGCTGTGGCGGCCGACGAGGATCGTGGACGAGGGAGAATCCGGGCGATCACCGACGGGGTGTTCTTAGCGCATCGTCGTCCCTTCTTCTTCCTTCTTCCTCCAATTAAGGTGGGTTATAACAATCCAAACCTTAAGTATCATATATGGTTAGAACCAGTATCGAGTGCTCTTTCTATTGAATGCAAAAGCCCTAAAAGTTGCTTAGCATCCTGCGAGAATTTTAGGGTTTTGTAGAAGCATGTCACATCTAGGGTTATACTTGTTTCATCTCATTTTAAGTAGAGATTTCAAGCACTAAAGATTAAATTGAGCATGCTATATTGTAAAACTTTTTGTGCTTTTTCTTTTGAATCCAAAAGCCCTAATTATTATGCTCCATGCGGTGCGTATGCAGTAATTTATTGTAACCCTAGCCAACTCGCCGGAGGCGGGTAGGGCAAAAGGGGGCTTGACTGTTTCTTACTTGCGCGGCCTCGCGATAGACCGCCCAACCTGGTTAGGCGGCATATTATTGACCGTTTATGTGTTTATGATTTGTATTATGTTTCTGGGAAGCACACCATGACCTTGACCGCCCTTATGTCAGGCGGCCAGTGATTGACCATTCATCTCCCCCAGTGGTTCATTACATACCGCTCATCTCCAGCAGGCCTTCGGACCTGAGGGGGATAAACGGCATGTCGTGCGACCACCGAGGAGGATGAAAGGTCCCTACTGGACCGTCCATCTTTACGGAATTCATTAAATTGCCTTTCTTGCATGATTTATGATAGTAGATTAGTAGTTAAATGTAAGTTAGCAACATGCATAAAAACCCTGGAAAGTTATAACAGTAAATAATTATAAACTCTTGCTGATTTATTCATCTTGACCTTGGATCATCTTCTTCAATGAATGTTAATATTAATCATGATTCATTATTAATTGAAAATTATATTAGGATTGTTTGACAGTCGTTCTACTCCGGTAGAATTGATTGACCGCATTACTGGTTTTCGCTGATTTACTAGCCCCATTTCCTTGTAATGGTTGGGACTCTCCACCAGATATTCCTTCCGTCAGACTAGAACCTCCATTACGGGACCTCCGTAAGTCCCCGCGTGCCTGGGATTCCCACTAGGACGCCGGGGAGGTTGTACCACCAAGACCTGAACCTGTTAACGCGATCGAACAGCTTGAATTTATCGTGTTGTGAGCCTCGGATCACTTTGGACCGACTGAGTCTTGCGCGGCCGGAAACGGACCGTTCAACTCAGTGGGCGGCCCAGAATGAACCGTTCATCCCTGGCCCAGTGCCAATTTCGTTGGTCGATTAACCTTGTTCTACCTTCGACCTAAACTTATTTTGATCGGCCCAATAAGCCCTAGGCTGACCAGTGGAGAGTGGGCTGGACCTTGGTTCAGTTCCGCCCCACCTATGGCAGCCCGGAGCCCAAATTGGGTGGATGCTAGTTATTTAAGTCAAGCCCAGTTGAGCGGACTGGATTGGACCGTCTGTGATCTTGAGCGGACCCTATTGGACCATTTGTCCCTAAAGCGGCCCAATACTGCACGTTTATATTGTTCGTGAGCTTCATGTCCTTCTGGCCCTGTACGGCCCATCCTTGACCGTCCATTATAGTTAAAAGGCCAATTTAGGACGTTCTTCTTTGAGCGGCCGACAATGGTCCATTTATTCCTCGAACTCGTGGTGGCTGATTCTCAGCCCAGATTCTCTGTGCGACTCATATATGACCGTACAATTTATTGAGCGGCCCAGTGAGAACCGCGTATCATCCAGAACCAGTTTTTTCCCGTGGTTTATGATATTGAATCCAAGAACCTATTGGTTCTTGATAAATTGAACCTTCTAGGTAAAGTATTGCTTCAACTTATCCTTGGGTCTTTCTGAGGAAAGTTCTATCTTGATTAATTGGCCATTTGACTTGATTAATGTCTAGACATAACTTGGATCTTGGATCCTTTAAATCAATGCCAACGCATCATAAGGGCCCGGTCTGGTCCTGGGAGGAGCATCCGAAAAGTACTTATGCCCCGGGGAGTTTGAATGACATGGTGAGACATTGCACCGAGTGCATGACTAGCGTGATGTCTATGACAATAATCTCTTACCTGAAATTATCTTGACTTGGTTAAATCTTGCTTGTTGGCCAATTTCTAGTTTCATTATATTCCTGATCTTGTACCTCTTCTACTTATGTCATTTCTTTTCGCACATTTAATGCAATTAATTGGTTAATTACTTAAACTTTCCTGTTATTATCTACTGAGTGTTCGCTCACCTAGTTGTTCCCCCTTTTCAGGTAGCTCAGGTGAGGACTCGCAATCCGATGGGAACGGGCAAGAGTGTTGATCATGGAGCGAGCCATATAGATGCCGCGGATCCAGAAATAATTGTCTATGTTTAGTCGTGTTTTAGAATGTGGTTCAAAGAGTTGTAATGTGAAGTCAGTCAATGTAATGTGGTCTAGTGGATGTTATTATGGAAATGTCATTAAGGTTGTTTAAGTTGGTTATGTAAATGGGATCATGGATTATGAAATTGCTATTTAATTAATGAAGTTATTTTATGTTCGTGGTTAATCCTTATGTTTTAGTGTAGCATGTCTGGAAATGAGCATAATACAGTTAAATATTTCTACTGCCAGTCCCGATATTTTGCATCGGGGCGTGACATTATCCTAGGTAGGCCTTGGCTGTTTGATCGGGATGCCACCCTCCAAGGTCAGTCGAACACTTGCACGTTCGACCACGGGGTCCATAGGATCACCCTCCATCCCACCCAGCCGATGGATCCTTCTGTCCGAGGACCATCCGATCCCAGCACTTCCACCCCTCCTAGTCAGGGGACAATTGGCCCTTCCACCTCATCCACGACGCGGGATACTACCTCTTCGACTGCTCTTAGCATAGGAGGCCTCCCACCCCGGAGGTTATTGATGATTAGCCCGCGAGAGATGGAGCAAGAGGTGACAAGGGGTAGCCCTATCCTTGCCGTTGTTGTCCGAGGAGTGGAGTATGTCACTCCTAGGTCTGATAATGAGCACCCCCCAGAGGTAGCTGCGATCCTCCGGGACTTTTCTGATGTCTTCCTGGAAGACCTCCCCGAAGGCCTTCCTCCTATGTTGGACATCCAGCATGAGATCGACCTTGTCCCGGGCTCGTCCTTGCCTAACCTCCCCCACTATAGGATGAGTCCCACAGACCATGTTGAACTTCAAAGGCAGGTCGAGGAGTTGATGAGTCGGGGATCTCTTAGGGACAGCAAGAGCCCTTACGTTGTTCCTGCATTGTTGGCCCAAAAGAAGGATGGCACATGGAGGATGTGCGTCAATAGCCGTGCGATCAACAAGATCACGGTGAAGTATCGCTTTCCCATTCCCCGGTTGGATGATTTATTAGACATGATGTCAGGAGCCACTCTCTTTTCAAAGATAGATCTTCGTAGTAGCTATCACCAGGTGCAGATCAGGCCTGGGGATGAATGGAAAACGACATTCAAGACCAAGGATGGTCTTTATGAGTGGTTGGTTATGCCCTTCGGGCTTTCCAACGCCCCTAGTACTTTCATGTAGTTTATGACCCAAGTTTTACGCCCTATGATAGGTGTCTTCTTGGTCGTCTACTTTGACGACATTCTTATCTACAGCCGCACTAGGGAGGACCACTTAGACCACCTTAGGCAGGTCTGTGTCGTTTTGAGACGAGAGAGCTTATTCGCCAACCCGAAGAAGTGTGCCTTCATGACTGATCAGATCACCTTCCTCGGGTTCATTATGTCTAGAGATGGAGTCTCTGCTAATTCAGAGAAGATTAGGGCCATCAGGGAGTGGCCCGAGCCCCGCACCCTCCACGATGTCCGAAGCTTCCATGGCTTAGCGACGTTCTATCGCCGCTTCATTCGTGGCTTCAATTCTATCACTGTCCCGATCACTAATTGCATTAAGAAGGGGGCATTCGTATGGACTAAGGTTGCAGCCACGGCCTTTCAGGACATTAAGGAGCGCATGACCTAGCACATATTCTTGCTTTACCTGATTTTTCTAAGGTGTTTGAGGTCACATGTGATGCTTCTGGAGTGGGTATTGGTGGAGTACTGAGTCAGGAGTCCCACCCATTGCATTATTTAGCGAGAAGCTTAATGATGCCAAACTGCGTTACTCTAGTTATGATAAAGAATTTTACACAGTTGTCCAGGCATTGAGGTATTGGAGGCATTATCTTTTACACCAGGAGTTTGTCCTTTTTTCTGATCATGAGGCCTTACGATTCCTCCATACCCAGAAGAAGCTGAACGCTCGCTACAGTCGTTGGGTGGAGTATCTCCAGGAGTACACCTTTGTGCTCAAGCACAAGGCAGGAGCGGAGAACAAGGTCGCCGATGCGCTGAGTCGGCAGATGATGATGTTGACCACCATGAGTGTTGAGGTGGTAGGTTTAGAGAGGCTGAAGGATGCTTATGTTGATTGTCTAGATTTCGGTCTGATCTATGCAGCCTTTTAGGCCGGTCCCTCGCGTGATTATAGCGAGTTTGTGCTACAGGAGGGTCACCTATTCAGGGGTGACAAGTTGTGCATCCCACGGACTTCTGTTCGTGACTTTCTTACGTGGGAGATGCACGCGGGAGGTCTTGCTGGCCACTTCAGCCGGAACAAGACCATAGAGTCGATTGAGCATAGATTCTATTGGCCTAGCTTGAAGAGAGATGTCGCTCGCATCGTGGCCTAGTGCCGCACATGCACCATGGCCAAACAAAGGAAGCAGAACACCGGCCTCTATACTCCCCTCCCCGTCCTGGATAGTCCATGGCAGGACATTAGCATGGACTTTGTGTTGGGATTGCCCCGCACCCTATGACGGCATGACTCTATCTTTGTGGTTGTAGACATGTTCTCGAAGATGGCATTATTTATTCCGTGCTCCAAAACCTCGGATGCCCCTAAAGTTACTGGTCTATTCTTTTCCCACTGTGTCTCCAGGTTCGGACTTCCCCGCACTATAGTGTCTGATAGGGATGTGCGCTTTACTAGCTATTTCTGGAAAACCCTATGGCACATGATGGGTACCCAACTGAAATTCTCCACTGCATACCACCCTCAGACGATGGTCAGACTGAGGTTGTCAATAGGAGTTTGGGAGATCTTTTTAGGTGTCTTGTCCGAGATCGAGTCAGGGATTGGGATTTGATCTTACCCTTAGCCGAGTTTGCCTATAACGATTCGGTCAATAGGTCTACAGGTTTGAGCCCCTTCGAGATTGTCACTGGCCGTAGACTTAGGAAGCCTATAGACCTAGTCCCATCTCCCATCCAGTCCCGTGTATCCGAGTCAGCCGAGCCTTTTGCTAATCACATTAGGCAGTTGCATGAGCATATCCGTCATCACATTGAGTCCAGCAACGCACGATACAAAGAATTGGCTGATGCCCATAGGCACCACCGTGAGTTTCAGGAGGGCGACTATGCCATGATCAGGGTCAGACCTGAACGATTTCCCTCGGGAGCCGTAAAGAAGTTGCATGCTCGCGGTGCCGGTCCCTTTCGGATAGTGAGGCGAGTTGGATCAAACGCATATGTTGTGGACTTGCTAGAGGATTACGGGATCAGCTCCACATTCAATGTCTCGGATCTCGTCGCTTATAGGGACCCAGCGGTGATATCCAGTGAGCCCTTTGAGCCATCTCCACCCATTGTAAGTGACACCACCCTAGAGTGTCCACCTCCAGCCTTGTTACCTCAACAGCGAGAGCATATAGAATGTTAACTAGACGAGCAGGTGACGACTACTCGAGGCGGAGTGTACCAGCGCTATTTGGTGCGTTGGAGGGGACGGCCCGCGTCCGAGGACAGTTGGATCACCCGGGACGAGCTACAGAGGATAAATCCAGATCTGCTGGATCGATACCAGAGCGACCCGGACCCTTACTCGACGGGGTCGAGCTTCTCCCACCTGGGGAGAATCGGTGAGGACACCAGGGCACGAGTACAGCTCGACTCAGCGAGCCGTCGTTACCGGACCCGCAACACGACTCGGTCGACACCGACCTCTTTGTGGCTGGGGGACAGTCTAGAGTCGCCACCGGAGCAGTGATATTCTAGTATGTATTTTATATGTATTTGTACGATATACGTATTTGGATGTATTTGGTGTGTATTTGGCATGTATTTGGATTGTATTTGGTTTGTATTTTCTTGAGTTTTTATATTGGGTCAATGGTAGAATAATTGACCATGTATTTGTATTTTTATTTATTTTGGTCCAAGGGGAATTAATATGGTCCAAGGTGAATAAAATAACCAAGCCATTTATATTGACTTGGAGAGAGGGGCGCCCCCTCCTTTGTCCCCTTGTGGGATTATTTTATTTAACCTTGTCCCCCATTTTCCCTTTATGCCCCCTTGACCAAGGGTAACCTAGGTAATTTGGCTAGGTCTAGGGTTTGATTATATATAGTCTCTTGTTGTATTTGGAACAAATTAATGAAGAAATTAAATGCTAAGTGGATTTGAGCGCACCTCTCCCCCTCTCTTCTTGTTCTAAGTGTTCTTCTCTCTTCTTCCCCATTTCTTCTTCAGATTTGATCCTAGATCTTCTATCTCCCTCAAATTTCTTCTTCTTCCCTTCTTCCTCTATCATCTGTGATCATTCACCGCCGCCACCGCTGCCGTTCGTGCCTCCGTTGAGCCACCACAAGCCGGTCATCATCCTGCTGCCCTGAAACTCGAAGTTGCAGGATAGCAGCCCGGTGAAAGGGCTGGTACGGGAGATCCGACCATTAGATCATCACGAAACTTTGAGGGTTGGTTCCCCCCATCATAGGCCATTCCCTGTTTAAATTGTAGGTTGATCAGAGTACGGTTGCCCCATTTCACAGCCACCTGTGCTTCTTCCCCAAAGTCTACCTATGTGTAGATCTACGGGATAGATCTTGGTAGCCGATTTTTACACCCACTCAAATGTTCTCTAAAGTTTACAAAAGAACTATGTGTGTCACCATAACCCTCTCCTATACCCACCATAAAAATCCCAGGTTCTAACTCGTTCATTTGATCCCCGGTCAAAGCCCTTGATCAGGGAGGTCAAGTTCTATCCTGCCTGTTCTGAGTTTTGGGATGGTGTGCTCAGTCAAGTTGCAGTCGGTCCCATTTTCATTCTAGTGGTTGGACAAGTCTGTAATTTTAATATGACATAGGATTTTGAGTCCTCTTTCCAACGGTTCTCTTTGTGTCCCGATCTGACGTCGGAGTTGGATGTACCAGCCGATCTCGTCAGAGCGCGCAGATCTGGCCGGAAGCTGAGCTGCGGGACAGCCTTGGGAAACAAATCCCAAGAAATCACCCGCCATCACTCCGGTGACCGCCGCTCCCGGGGATCGACCCGGGACACTCCAAGAATGCCCCTGCCAGTCACTGCAGCCAGGAGCCACCCCCGGACGTCGCCGTACCAGCAGCGGGTCCCACTTGCTATCCTGCGGGCCCGAGTGAACCGAGCTGAACCGGCTGACCGCGTCCGCCGGAGCGCCACCGACTGCTGCCCGCCAACCCGAGATTGGTGCTCCCGGACCCCAGATGTCGTCTGTTACCTCCCTACATGGAGTGGGCTATCGAATTAATTCTGTAATTATTAATTATTGCTGTACCGGGAGTTCCGGATCTCGACCGAGAAGTCTTCCCCATGCCCCGAGCGTGGAGGTACGCTCGCTTTCCCCCTTTTGTCTTATTTGCTTATTTAGTATGCGTTCTAGATGCCGCTGCATGTGAGTAGGATATCTTGCTAGCTAGTTAAATATTAATCACCGCTGTGAGTTGTGAGTGCGAAACCCGTCCCGTGACTCGTTCCGAGCACGAGAGTGAGCCGACCACCCGAGTTTCAAAGCCGGTTTCCCAACCATGCAGATCGTCATGTTTCTCTCGCCAGGGACGATCGTGGGTTTAGCGCTTCTTGTTTGGGGCATGATCACATCTTCTGGAGCTCGTTCGGTGCTGCATCATAGTGTTGTTGCTAGTCACGTCATCTTATTAGTCGAGTCGTCCGATAGAGTCCAAGGTCGCAACCAACTCGAGTCGAGTCCTATAGTCGTCCCGCATCAGGTTGCATCCTAAAAAGCGCGATGGATGTTTCCTTCGGACCACTCGTGGTTGCTGATCATGCCAAGTACGGCTACCTAACGGTTCCAACAAAGTTCGGAGACTTCCCGCCGGTAGTGGGCTTCCCCAACTTTTTGGTGGTAGCCTTTGTCGAGCTTCTGTATGTCTAGAAGATGGAGCTGGTCACTGCTGCAAAGGCGACCCTGATTGATGCAGCTGCGGTGGGCTGCTATGTCCACCATATCCACTCCCGTGCTTCCCGCAACAAGAAGCGCTCATCAGTTGCCAGGAGGGCTGCCAGAAAAGGTGCCGGCGTGCTGTAAGGCTGCCTGTCAACATCGGGCAAGTACGTTCTAATCGGAGACGTCTGCATCTTTTTGAACGGACGATAGGCTAGAATTTCACTTGATAGGGTGGTTGCAAATGTACCAGTGCGGAACTCTTTTCAAGCACTATCTAAAGACAGGACGGATCATCTGAAGTTCAGATCAAGTGGAGGTTTGGCCCCGAAGCCAACCAAATTCAAACAAGTGTGGGTGCCTAAAAGGATGCGGGCCCCGACTGCTGCCCAACCAGAGCCTGTCCAAGCCAATGGGTTCGATAGAAAAGAAGAAGAAGAAGAAGAAAGAATTGAGGTGCCAGCTTCGACATCTTGTAGACCAACCTTCCAGGCCTATGGCCGGCAGGCGAATATTCATGCTTATAGTAGAAGATATGGTAAGATAGCCGAACAACAGCAGCTCGCTTATAGGCGCCGGCTCAACCCAGGATGTCACCATCAACACTCTACCCTATAGATGGGCAAGATGGCATTACCCAGGCTGTCCGAGGATATTTTCAGGGCCTTGGGAACACCTTTCAAGGGACGCAGTGGCTCTTGGAGGTTATGAGCGTTGTAGAAGATGAAAACCGGGGAGTGCAAGTCAACCCGGAAGAAGTTGCATATGAAGGGTCCGGTTGCTATGGACCATCTTTCCATGAACAAGATACACCGAGGGTCTCGATGTTCGATAGGCTAACCTTCCCTGGGCAGCCAGCCAGGTGGGTGATACGGAGGAATAGGCACCTCCAAATATTTAGCTGCAACATGGCCAGAGTGGCTAGCCGCTATCGGTCTCTACCCAATGAACTTGAAGAGGTGACTAGGCTCACCGAGAGGCCCGATCCTGTCACCAGAAGGAAGAAGGCCACAGTTGATGCAATGCAAGCCCTTGGAAGAGAAGCAAGTGCGGATGTAGTCACCATGGCTGCAAATGTGATCACCACTGATGACGAGGGCGAGAGGTCGTCGCTTGCTTCAGATGCTCCATTAGAGGGAGGAGGCCAGGCACCTAGCCCTTCCCCCCCGATCCGACAATGATGCTACTGCTCCTGAAGTATCAACAGGAGATTGAGATGCTGAAGAAACAATTGAGCGATCTGAGCATGCAGGCATCAGCCTCGAAGCAGGTGGAAGTCCCTCCTGAAACATCACGGCGTGGCTCTAATGAGCTCGAGGGTTCACCTCAGATGATGGCTCCTCAGCCACCACACAACTATGTTGGGGGAATGACCCCGATACCATCACCAGCTCCTCAACATCAGGGGACTACCGCTACTATGCCTCAGGCCACGATGTTAGCAACACCTCAAATGCAGTAAGCCCACTTCTATCTAAATCCTGTGGATCTGGCAATGGTGAGCAACCTGATGGTTGAACAAATAATAGACATGAAGCTAGTAGACCAAGGTGGTGATGACTATGCCTCGTTCGATATATACAAGGTGTCGTATCTAGCCCACCATGCGTCTAAAAGACTCCCTCCTGGCTTCAATAATCCGTCGAAGTTTGACAAATTCAACGAGCAATGATCCCGGAAGGAGCACATAGCCTATTACATGAACGTGATGGGCGATCTGGCCGCGGATGAGTCCTACCTGCTGAAGTTCTTCGAGTCTTCTCTCACGAGACTTGCTTTCGAGTGGTACTCGAACCTGCTAGCCGGGTCCATTAGCGACTGGCCCGAAATGCAACGGAAGTTCCGGGAGCGGTTCCACGTTGCTGAAAGGGAAGTCACCATGGCCGAACTGTATGCTTCCAGGCAGAAAAGTGATGAAACAGCCTTGGAGTACATCAAAAAGTGGCAGAATCTTAGTATGAGATGCAGGCGGCCGCAACACCAAGAAGATGTTGTATAGATTTGTAAGTAAAATCTGAAGCAGGAAGTCCTCGAGAGGATGATAGGAATGAAAATCAGGTCTTTCGACCGATTAAACAATGTGGTGGCAAAAATTGGGGATTTCCTCTCAAGATATTCTTCTGCCCCTACTGCCTCCAGTGAAAAAGCCAAATCGGCTGATAAGCAGCCTGCGCCCAAGGAAGTTGATATTGTAGTCTTCAAGGCGTTTGAGTAGCAAAAAGATAAAGACAAGGGAGTTACCGACCCTCCTCTTGCTAAGGCAGCTGAACGTCAGGAGGGCCCATCCTTGAGGAACAAAATGAAGAAGTTGTACTCCTTCCCCAAGGAGAAGACCCAGGTTTTGTTTGAATGGGCTACCCGCTACAACAAGATTACACTGCCAGACCCGAAGAGGCCAAGTGACACTAGGAGGAAAGATGATCCTCACTTTTGCCCGTATCATCAAATGCTTGGGCACCCCATTGAAGACTGCTACGTCTTTAAGGACATCATTGAAAGTCTGATTAAAAAGGGGGAGCTACAGATGGGCGAGTACAAGGTAGATCCTCCATGCCCGCATTCAATGCCTGTACTGGGGGCAACCATCAACATGATATCATTATATCAGCAATTGCCCGAAGAGGTGGCGGAAGCTTGCACCAAGCACACCTATAAGGCTTTTGTGCTAACCCCAGTAAAAGACTAGGAAGACTGGCATATGGTACCTACAAAGGCAAAAAGAAGATCGGCATCCCGCCTTGCTCTGGGAATCCGAATTCGTGGCATTACACCCCAGCCAGCTCCACCTGTAGTGACCCCGGTCTGGCATGACATGGCCCCTCGAATGATCACCAAGAGGCCGACAGATAATAAGACGAAGCAAGCCCATTGCGGGTACATCAAGAAGTCAGCCCGGTAGTCAAACAATTGCAGAAGATTATAAATGGGTTAGATGAATATGAACAACCCAAGCTCCAGCCAGTGCAGCTAAAAGAATATGTCCCTTGGGAACATCTAGAGTCCCTCGGGCTAGAGCAAGAAGCTGAAGATGAATTTTGGGGAGGGATTGCCCCGAAAGATGCTCCACGTGATCAGATGTCAGCCGAGAAAAGAACGAAAATGAAGAAATCAAAGAACAAAAAGAAAGGCAGCATCATCTCCTGCAACACTTTGTCGGCTTTGTTTAGCATGGCCCAAAGCTCTAAAGAAGATGATGAAGAAATCTATTTCACACCGGCTGAAGCACACCAGGCTGAAACTTCCACCTCCCAACAGGCCACTTGGTCTGGGAGAAAGTGGGGACGTCTGCCCCCAGCTAACCACACTATCATGTTCAAGGGTGAATAGCCGTACCAAATCCCCAAACTGAGATAAAGGGCGTAAGAGTCCCGCCTCCACCGGGCCTCTACCCTGAAGATACGAGTGACCAGGGAGTCCCCTCACTCACTAAATTTCTGATGGCAAAGAAGGGCAAGTAGCCATGCCAGTAGTCTGAATCAATGGTTAAGAACACTTCCACCCAGGCCTCGAGTGTGCCATTTTTGACAGATGAAAGTGGCGAGGGCATCGCCCATATCACCAAACCCATCCAAATAAAAGAACTAGCCGATCAGATGAGTCAGGATCAGGTTACTCCTGAAGAAGTAGATAGACCGCCTTCTGAGCCGACGGCTCCGGCACCAGGTTGCAGCAAGCACAACAAAGCTGAAGAAGCAAGACTGGCTATTGTACGAGCTGGTGCTTGAATATTGAAACAACTAAAGAGAATTCCAAAAAGATTCAACGTCTTGGAGATCCTCTCCCTCGATGAAGAAACTCAGCAGGCCGTCATTGCAGCCTTACAAACCTTGGCACGTTTCGAAAGTTGCTTTGTCGAAATGTGTGCAAAAGCAGCTGTTAACTTTCCTGATGAACATATGCTCCTGCCAACGGCCGACCACAATAGACCCTTATACATGAAGGGGAAATTAAATCACCAGCCCATAAACATAATTCTAATTGACCCAAGGGCGGCAATAAATATATTCCCCTACTGAGTCTATCAGAAGCATTATTTCAATGTGCACCTGATCAAGGTGAGGGATATGAAGATTGCTGGGTTCAACCAGAAATTTGAAGTCCCCATGGGTGTGGCGGAGTTTGAGCTTTCATTGGGAGACTTCACCACTAAGTTGCAGTTCTATGTTATCAATTATGACACCTCACATAAGGCGCTTCTTGGCCGGTCGTGGCTACATCAGAACCGGGTGGTGCCATCTACCTTGCACCAATGCATCAAGTACCCCCGGGATAGAAAAGAAGAAAGAATCTTTGCTGATTTACACCCCTTCGAGGTGTTTGAGTGCCATCTGCTCAACGCCTCGCTCTACATGGAGAGCCGAAGCAGACTTCCCAGCCAGCACAAAATAAAGAAAAGAAGGCAGCAGAGACTAGCGACCGGTTCCCTCCACCCTCGCCCAATTACGTGGCTTAGTAGGAGGTGTCACACATTGCTGAAGTCCAGGGAGTCCTCAGGGCAATCCCATCTGATATCTACTCGAGCCAGAAGCGCCAGAGCTCAAAGATCTACTGGGTTAAGTGAAAGTCCCTCCCGGAATCACAAGATCGCTCACAGATATAGACTATCTGACAGTCGAACTACTGAAGACCCTCAAGGTTCCTAATCCCAAGGGACAACCCATGATGTTTTACGCGGCTAGTGAATAGCCGTTGAAAGGGGATGATGATTGTAAACTCCCTGAAGAAATTCAGGATTCAGTTGTCCCGATCATGGGGCTGCCCGATATAACCGACAGGGTGATAAAGATGGCCAGAAGATAGCATATTCCCTTCTACCAAGTTGAAAGACAAAGTCAGATGTTCAAGAAGTTGTGGTATCCTCCCAACTTAGACAAAGAACTATTGTAGATTACCCAACACCTTGGCCTAGGTTTCTCGGTAGAAGAATTTTATGAAGCAGATATGATATCCATGTTTGCCCCAGCGGGCAATGACCCTCCAGAAAATCTGACTATGCAAGAAGCAAAGAGCCAGAAACAACACATGTCTCCGGATCGTAAAATACAAGATGAAGAAGTACACCTTTGAAGGCCATCCCCACACAGGGATGTGGGCGTGTCCACTTCTGAAGGACCGGTCCCAGCTATTCATGGTGATAGGGTGTTGCTGCCCTTGCCCGATGCTAGAATGGAGGACGGTGGCCTGAGTCACGCTCCAGATTTCTATAAATATAACCCTGCCATGCTCGCATTACTATACGAGCAGCAGCAGGAGGTTAAAAGATGGAAGAAGCAAGTGGCTGAAGTGACCAGATGCCTGTCCGAATTAACAAGGGGCATTCTTCCTCGGCAATGATGCCCTACAGCGGTGAAGCATTCTCCCATAACCAAAGCGGAGCTATGTATGTATAGGCAGGGAGATGAAGAACCTGTCCTGGATTACATCCAAAAGTGGAGAGGCTCTTGTGCAAGCTGCGAGCCTCCACTGAGCCATGAGGCTGCTATCCAGATCTGCAAACGAGGTCTGAAGAAGGAAATTCAGCAAAGGATGATTGGCATCAAAGTCCAATCCTTTGATCAGCTCAATACGGTCGCAGCCGATGTTGAAGCCTTTCTGGCGAAGTATTGCCCCACTACCGCTACGGCCAGGCGGGAGAACAAATCTAAAGGCATTAACCTCGATGCTTTCGAGCAAATGAAGATGAAAACCCAAGAAGTGCGGAGCTTCGCCCAGCAAACCTGCAAAGCAAATTTCCTCATTGCGGGAAAAAATGAAGAAGCCCTACTCCTTCTCGAGAGAGACGACATGGGTGATTTTTGAATGGGCTTGTCATTACGACAAGATTGCACTGCCGGAGCTCAAGAAGCCGGAGGATGCTAAAAGGAGTAATGACCCTCGATTTTGCCCATATCATCGAATGTTGGGGCATTCTATCGAGGACTGTTATGTTTTCAAAGATATTTCCCAGAGTCTAATCAAGAAGGGCGAACTCCAAATAGGAGAATACACAATCGACCCACCATCCCCACATGAAACTGGCACTTACAGAAGGGAAGTTCATGTGGTCTCCATCCACTACCGGACCCCCGAAGAGACATCAGAGGCTGAGCAAAGTAGACCTCAAATCTAAATGGAGCTGACCGGGCGGCCAATGTCACCCATGAAAGAAAAGAAGAATAGTCACTCTTGTCCTACGGCAGGGGCGTGTACCTCCACCTCTCTAACCATGAAGGCAGCTGGTTCAGCTGATGAAGAATGTTGTGAAGCAGATGTGACCTCCCTCTCCACCCTGGTGATTGAGGATCCTTCGAAGGCGATCTATGACGATTACCTAGATGATCATGAAGAAGTCCTGCAGCTCTCAAGGCCAGGAGATATCCCGAAGCCCCGAACAATGATACAAGAAAGGCAAGAAGCCGATGACCCCTGCAAATGCTGGAAATCTATTGTCACGGAGGCCGCCATGACCTATGATGAAGCCCCGCATGAACAAGAAGTTAGGGAGCTCCTTGTAGCCCTTAAAGGCGATTCATCTACAGGCCAACGTCCAAGCTGCCAGAAAGTTGCATTGATAGCTTCACCGCTGATTTCCCAACAAACTCAAAAGCCAGAAAAAGAAGCTGATAATGTCCCACCACTAAGTGAAATGAGGAAAGGAAGCATTTATGATGCCCTCAAAGCTGAAGAAGATGACGAAGGCTTCATTGACTTGCAGTCGGCCCCACCGGAGATAGAAGATTATGGCTAGGCCACCGTTGATGAGCTTGTCAAGGTAAACCTTGGCACGAAAAATGAGCCCAGGCCGACCTTCCTCAGTGCTCTCCTTCTCCCATAAGAGAGGGAGCGAGTTCCAGGACTGCTTTGCTTGGAACTACAAAGAGATGCTAGGCCTTAGCACTGAAGTTGCTTAGCACATACTAGCTATCGACCCAAAAGCCGAGCTAGTGAAGCAGCCACCTCGACGGATGAGGCCGGAGCTAATAAACCAGATTTGTAAAGAATTCGACAAGCTCATAGACATCAACTTTGTAGCAGAAAACTAATATACCACATGGCTGGCTAACATTGTGCCTGTCAAGAAGAAGAACGGCCAGATCTGGATATGTGTGGACTTTCGGGACCTGAACAAAGCATGCCCGAAAGACAATTTCCTAGTGCTGATCACTAAAGCCATGATCGATGCTACAACTGGCCACGAGGCGCAGTCATTCATGGACGGCTCATCCGGATACAACCAGATATGGATCGCCGAGCATGAAAGAATTCGCACGACCTTCCGATCACCCAAGGGGATATTTTACTACAAGAGAATGCCCTTCGGCCTCAAAAATGCTGGCGCCACTTACCAAAGTGCGATGATGAAGATATTCGACGAGCCGCTCTACGACAAAGTTGAATGCTACATTGATGACTTGGTCGTCAAGACCAAGAGAAGAGAAGACCACCTGAGTGATCTCAAGATCATATTCAAAAGGCTACGCCAGTTCGAGCTAAAGATGAAGCCGATGAAGTGCGCCTTTGGCGTTTCAAGTGGGAAATTCCTGGGCTTTGTCGTTAGATATCAGGGAATTGAAATAGACCCCTCTATGATAAAAGCTATCCAGGAGCTACCCCTCCAAAGAACTTGACAGAATTGCGGTCATCGCAAGGCTGATTAGCATACATCCGTAGATTTATTTCCAATCTGTCCAGTGCTGCCAACCATTCCACAAGCTAATGATGACAGATACTCCATTATGCTGGAGCCAAGAGAGCCAAAAAGCCTTCGACCAGATGAAGGAATATCTAAATACCCCACCAGTGCTGGGGGCACCTGTCAAAGGGCGACCGTTGATTCTGTACATAGCCGTCACTGAATACTCACTAGGAGCAATGCTGGCCCAGCACAACGACGAGGGGAAAGAGCAGGCACTTTACTACCTTAGTCGAAGATTAGTTGGGGTGGAAGGAAAATACACCCCGATCGGTAAGGTTTGCCTCGCGCTGATCTTTACAGTCAAGAAGATGAGGCGTTACATGCTATCCCATGAAGTGCAACTAATATCAAGGGCTGATCTAATTAAATATATATTGTCCCAACCGGCTTTGAAAGGGCAGCTGGGCAAATGGGCCATCATATTGATGGAATTTGATGTCACATATGTGGCACAGAAGGCCAGGCCATAGTTGATTTCTTTGCAGCACATCCAGTGCCTGATGATTCTCTATTAATCACGGAGCTCCCAGATGATGAAACACTAGAAGTGGATCAAGTCCGCCAAGCTGTATGGCAACTTTACTTTGACGGGGCATCCCGAACAGAAACATCCCAAACATGGTAGACAAGGATAAGGGCTAGAGCAGGCATCATCCTCAAGTCCCCAGAGGGAGAAGTGATGCATACGGCATGCGCAATCAACAAGCCTTGTACAAATGATGAGGCAGAATATGAAGCCCTGATTATCGGCCATCAGATTGCTCTTCATATGGAGATCCATATGCTGCAAGCATTCAACGATTCAATGCTGATTGTCAAGCAGATACAAGGATAGTTTGATGTCCAAAAGCCCAAATTACTTCCTTATTCGGCCAAAGCGAAGAAGCTCATGCAGCAATTCTACTTCATTGAAATAGGCCATGTCGGCTAGAATCAAAATGCTCAAGCAGATGCACTAGCAAAACTTGCAAGCTCGCTGGCAGTCCTGCCAGATGGATCTCTCAATATAACTATGATAAACAGATGTGAGGTTCCTAGTATGATAGAGGAGTCAGGTGAAGAAGAATGTGAAGCTATAACAGCAGAAATAATCGGCTCACCTGACTAGAGGGGACCTCTGATACAATGGTTTAAATACAAACAACTGCCCAAGCGAAGGGAAGAAAAGATCAAATTGATTAGAACAAAAGATTCTTATGAATTTAGAACGAGACTTTATTCTGGATTATGGCGGATGCCAAAATAAAAGTACTCATTCGATGTCTATCAATGGAGGAGGCTTGGATGATCATGAATGGAGTTCATGCCAGATCAGCTGGTGCCCATCAAGCCGGGCCGAAGATGAAGATTGAAATCAAGAAATTGGGATATTACTGGCCAACTATGTTTGATGACTACTGCAAGTATTCCAAGTCATGTCATAAATGCCAGGAACATGCCACGATCGCAAGAAGACCCCCGATACACCTACATCCAATAGCACCTAGCTGGCCGTTTACTCAATAGGACACCGATGTTGTGGGCCTACTACCCGCATCCTCGTTAGGATGCAAGTACATTCTAGCAGCAATAGATTACTTCTCCTGCTGTATGGAGGCTATAGCTCTAAGAGAAGTGACAGCAAAATCGTGCTCAAATTTGTCCGTCGGAACATTATATTTCAATTCGGCGTGCCCGATCGAATCATCTCCGACAATGGAAGCCATTTCTGGAACCAGAAGGTCAACAAGCTGGCCGATAAATTCAAGATTGACTGGAGGACATCCACTCCATACAACCCACAAGCAAACGGGTTGGTTGAAGCTTTCAACAAAACCCTATGTACACTTCTTGCTAAGATAGTCAGCTCTAGTAAGAAGGACTAGTAAGATAAGATGTATAAGGCGTAGTGGGCTTACCGCACTGTGTATAAGACCGCGACCGGTTACTCACTGTTCTCGCTGGTGTACGGCTCAGAAGTAGTTGTCCTGATAGAGCAGGAGGTACCCTCGTTGTGGGTTGCAATCCAGCATGAACTGGTCAAAGACAACCAGAAAAATATAGAAATAAGACTGTAGGAACTCTCTGATTTAGAAGGGCAATGTCTCAAAGCCCAGCAAAACATACACGTCTACAAGCCCGTATGGCACGCGCCTTTGACAAGCTTGTCAAAGAGTGTGAATTCAAGAAGGGAGACCTTGTCATGGTCAAAAAAAAAGAAGTGATGGCAGCCAATCCAAAAGGCAAATTAAACGAAAATTGGATAGGACCTTACGTGGTCCAGAAAGTCTACGAAGGTAGAGCTTACATCATCGTCAACCATCGAGGGGAAGTTCAATTTCCACCCCTCAATGGGAAGCACCTAAAGCTATACCACGCGCCACTGCTTCAGTTCGGCGATCAGCTAAAACCCATATTCCACAATGAACAAGCATGTACTTCAAGACTCTTGTAATGAGTCGCTACTTCACACCAGTTTTTTCGGTCCTACCGAAATAGGTGATTCCTTGCTCGACATTGTACCAATGTCGATGATGCCACTTAACTCGGTGCCCATGGCCTTTTTCAGTCTTAGCCGAGGGGTTATGACTTTGACCTTACGTCGGTACGATTCTAGTACCGATGATTTCGTGAACTCGACGCCCATGGCCTTTTGGTCTTAACCGAGGAATATGGATTAGACCTTCAGTCTATGGCCAAATGAAACCTGAATCCTTACGTCAGCATAAACCCAATGTTGACGATATCATCATCAGTCCCACTGTGAGTTTTGCTACTAGAATCAATATGGCTCAACGGCTTAGACCTTCTGTCTAAGACCGGATTAAACAATTTCCTTGCGTTGGCATATACCAAATGCCAATGATTTCATTAGGGTTGGCGCTTGATTTCTTATCGACACTGGCCGCTAAAACCTAATGGCTAAGACCTTCCGTCTAAGACCGGCTTAAATTATTTCCTTGCGTTGGCATATACCCAATGCTAATGATTTCATCAAGATTGGTGCTTGACTTCTTGTTGGGGCTAGCCGCTAAAACCTAATGGCTTAAACCTTCCATCTAAGACTGACTCAAATTATTTCCTTGCGTTGGCATATACCCAATGCCAATGATTTCATCGGGGTTGGTGCTTGACTTCTTGCCGGGGCTAGCCGCTAAAACCTAATGGCTTAGATCTTCCATCTAAGACCGGTTTAAACGATTTCCTTGCATTAGCATATACCCAATGCCAATGATTTCATCAGGGTTGGTGCTTGACTTCTTGTCGGGGCTAGCCGCTAAAACCTAACGGCTTAGACATTCCGTCTAAGATCAGCTTAAATGATTTCCTTGCGTTGGCATATACCCAATGCCAATGATTTCATCAGGGTTAGTGCTTGACTTCTTGTCGGGGCTATCCGCTAAAACCTAATGGCTAAGACATTCTGTATAAAATCGGCTTAAAGAATTTTCTTGCGTTGGCATATATCCAATGCCAATGATTTCATTAGGGTTGGTACTTGACTTCTTGTCGAGGCTAGCTGCTAAAACCTAACAGCTTAGATCTTCCATCTAAGACCAATTTAAATGATATCTTTGCGTTGGCATATATCCTATGCCAATGATTTCATCAGGGTTGGCGCTTGACTTCTTGTCGGGACCATCCACTATAACCCAACGGCTTTGACCCTCCATCTAAAGATCGGCTTAAACGATTTCCTTGCGTTGGCATATACCCAATGCCAATGATTTCATCAGGGTTGGTGCTTGACTTCTTGTCGAGACTAGCCGGTAAACCTAACGATTTAGACCTTTCCTCTAAGACTGGCTTAAACGATATCTGTGCGTTGGCATATATCCTATGCCAATGATTTCATCAGGGTTGGCACTTGACTTCTTGTCGGGACCAGCCGCTATAACCTAACGGTTTAGACCTTCCGTCTAAGATCGGCTTAAACGATTTCCTTGCGTTGGCATATACCCAATGCCAATGATTTCATTAGGGGTTGGTGCTTGACTTCTTGTCAGGGCTAGCTACTAAAAGCTAACGGCTTAGACCTTCCATCTCAGACCAGCTTAAATGATATCTTTCTATTGGCATATATCCTAGGTCAATGATTTCATCAGGGTTGGCTCTTGACTTCTTGTTGGGACCAGCCGCTATAACCCAACGGCTTAGACCTTCCGTCTAAGACGGGATTAAACAATATCCTTGCATTGGCATATACCCTATGTCGATGATACCACCATGAATAGGGCCTGACTCTTTGTTAGAGTTAGCTAACCTAGTCTCACCACGGTCCACCCCAATGCATTATTACAGGTCTTCCGCCTGATCCTATATACAAAACCTCTATTCCTTGTGTTGGCATATATCTTATGCCAATGATTTCATTAGGGTTGGTGCTTGACTTCTTGTCGGGGCTAGCCGCTAAAACCCAACGGCTTAGACCTTCCGTCTAAGATCGGCTTAAACAATATCCTTGAGTTGGCATATACCCAATGCCAATGATTTCACCAAAGTTGGTGCTTGACTACTTGTCGAGACCAATCGCTATAACATAACGGCTTAGACCTTCCGTCTAAGACCGACTTAAACGATATTCTTGCGTCTGTAGAGACCCAATGTCAACGATAAAACCCCCCTAACCCGCTTCGACAAAAGCCCTTAGTCCCTTTGGAGCCTACCCCACTGAGACGATGAAGAGATCTACACTCGTGTAGTCCACACGCTCGTCCCTCGTCTGCGCCACCCACGGGTGGGGGGCATTTGTGGATGCTTAAAATATGTTGTCAAGAAGTCAGGGAGAGGTCAGCCACAAAAGAGAAAGAGGGTGCGTTGACGCACCCACAAGGCTGCATCGACCCCACAACACTGCATAAGCTGATAAGAAGCCCTGGATAACGGGCTACGTCGACGCAATGCACCTGCTGCGTCAACGCAATTAAAGATAAAGAACGAAAAAGTGCCTTAGACAATGGGCTGCGTCGACGCAGGACCCCAACTGCGTCAACGCATCTGAAGATAGAACAAAGAAAGCTGCAGGCGACAACAGGCTGCGTTGATGCACCGCATGGGTTGCATCGATGCACCCTCAAGCGCCAAGAAAAAAAAATGGTACCCGCACGGGATCCGATCACGGCACGATATCTAAAAAGTGGCTTCCAAAAGGCCGTACAGCCCATACAAGCCACGTGGTTGGGAGATCTCCAATCATTGGAGATTCCTCTGCCCTGCAATGAGGGAAAAGAAACTCCCGTGCTCCCTCTATAAGAGAGCTGCTATTCCGAAGAGAAGACCCCCCCTGGCTGTCGTTCGAAGCTTCTTGTGGGGGATTTCCAAAGCTGTATGCTATGCTCTTGAGCGATGTAGAAGAAGAGAGAAGAGAGAGAGAGACAGAGAGAAGGTGTTGTTTGGGGAGGGAATGGAGTCAATGCTCCGCCCTTCCCCTTCTTTCTATTTTTTGTTCTCTACTATGTATGCTACGTTCTCTTTGTTTTCTGTTTTAATAGTTTCCTAGACAAAATAGTCTTGGGATGATGTATTCTTTTTTCTCATTGATATGAATGAAAGCAATTTCTTGGTGCCCAAATACGATTGTGTCCATCTGTGTGATTTTCATTCCTATCCCGTTCTCATGGTTTCAATATGATTATGGTGTTTCTTTCGCTTTTCTTTTGCTGTTGGGGAGGAATGTTCTATCACGAAAGGGGTTCAGGCCAGCCAATCCAATTGCAATGGATTAGGTTGGAGTTTCTGTCTCTCCTGATTTGTTAGAGGAGGGTCTGTTCCCAGACCTCATTCTGCTATTTGGGTAGAGGCTAGTCTCAGTGTGCTGCCTCGATCCCCTTCAATGGGTTAACTGTTGTGCCTCTTAGGCACAAGCATGTGCTATATTGATTTGATGATAGCAATGTTGTTTTGTTTTGATGATAGCAACACAGTGAGTGCTTTATGAGATTGTGTTTTGATGATAGCAACATAACTTTTTTTGTGGAGAATGCATGTGTATGACTAATATAGTGCTTGATTTCTACTATGTGCGTTGCTTTTCTATCTGCATGTAGTTTGACGACTAGAAAGTCTATACACTGCAGGGTAAAGCATTTCAGAGTCTTTACATCGTTCATGCATGTGCACAGTTCGTGGACAAAGTCTGCACATCGCCCTAGATTGCATTAGCAAGTCCATACATCATCAGGGCCCTTCATGCATGTGCATAGTCTATACATTGTGCATTTCATTGACAAGTTTGCACATTCATGAAGTCTGCACACTGGCCTGTTCATGTATCACAAGTGTGCACATTGCATCACTATTCTGCAAGTCTACACACTGAACACACACTCAAAGTCTCAAAGTCTATACATCGCTGTGAGAGCATTCTCAAGTCTGCAGCGTCAACTCTATAAGTCTATTGTCTCAGCCACTGTCTCATTCAGCGTACGCTCACAAAGTCTATACATTCACTGTAGCTTGCTCAGCTGAAGTATGTATATCCATCATCTCATGAAGTGTGTACATTGCATCATATCATTAAAGTCTGCACATTGGCTAAGTGTATACATCGTGTCCGTCTCAGTCAGCGTCTCATTGGTGAAGTCTGTACACTCACCAACTGAACTTCAAAGTTCATACATTGGCATTCAGACTAGCAAGTCTATATAGCGTCCGTTGTCTAAAGTCTCTTGAAGTCTGTACATCGACTGCTTGCAAAGTCTGTACAATGACCGTCTTCCTTAGCGTCTTGATCCTCCAAGTCTATACATGCTTCTGTTTTACAAAGTCTGTACATTGGTCTCAGACTCCAAAGTCTATACATCGCCTGTTGACTGCAAAGTCTATGCAGAGCTCAAGAGTTCAAAGTCCACACACTGGACTGTAGCATACTCGAAGCCAAGTCCATACATCGGACTGTTCATGCTTTCATCGTGAAGTCTGTACATTGCATGACTTCCACCAAGTCTATACATTGGTAGGTGGCAAGTCTGTACATTGGCTTCACATTTGCTTCGAAGTCTGTACATTGAACTAATAGGTAAAGTCTGTACATCGTTGCTTGCCAAAGTCTGTACATTGGCATCTGTTCCTACGTTACAACTCCAAGTCTGCACATTGCAGTCTTTACCTATGTTCAAGCTTTTCAAGTCTATACTTTGGTCGGTGGCAAGTCTGTACACTGGTCGAGCTTTCAAGTCTGAACATTTGCAAAGTCTATACATCGGCCCTGTAGCTTGTCTAGCCAAAGTCTATACATCGGACTGGTGTGCATAGGCAAAGTCTTCACATTGAAGCATGCATTGTCTTCAAGTATGTACAACATCCAGTGTCTTACTGTTAAAGTCTGTACATTGCTCACCGTCTCACTGAGCGTCTCAAGTGGACACCAAGTGTGTACACTGCCATCTTGCAGTACAGCATATGCTCTCCAGTGACTGTTAATGCTCCGATTGGCCAGCGTCTCTCTTGATCAAGTCTATACACTCATTCACTGTTCATGCATTCACAGTGGAGTCTGTACATCCTTCAAGGGCCAAGTCCATACACTGTCTCGCTCACATCTTCAAGGGTGATTGAGCATCGTGAAGTCTGATTGAGCATTGTAATGTCTATACATTGGTAGAGTCTGTACATCAGATGTGCATGCTCGTCTGTCCCCCCGGATGCTCTCCTGGGACCGAGTATGCCCTCTAGTGACTGCTAATGCTTCCCTAACTTTGAGGATGCTCCCCTGGAGCAGCGATTGCTCCCCAGAGACAGCATGTGCTCCACATGCTCCCCTGACGCTGGTGATACTGTCCAGAGAACATAGATGCTCTCCTGAGACTTCATATGCTCCCGTGCGAGAATGCACTAGTCTCTGGGTATTTAAAAGAATTGTATTACATGCATTCCCTTTCACTAAGTCTGTACAATGCATGCGCTTTCACAAGTCTATACAATGCATTTCACTTTACAAAGTGTCGACACCAAGTTGATAATCCGATACTCTGTCTTGTAGGTGTCTGGCACGTGATCCAAGGAGCTGAGATGCTGACACGTGGCAGAGTCGATTGGGCGGGAAATGTGGAGGTCACACGCCGGGACTGCTGCTGCTGCTGCTGCTATATATATGAGCCTTCTTCCACAGAAGAAGGTTGATCGAATTGGCGAGACGTGAAGTCCATACAGAGAGCCACGATCCAGACAGAGAAGAGAAGAGCAGAGAGTGAAAGAAAAGCAGAAGTGCAGAGACTTCGATCCAGCTGAAGAGAGCAGAAGAAGAGAAGAAGAAAAGAGTGAAGAAAAGAAAGAGAGACAGAGAGCAGAGACGAAGAAGAAAAAGAAAGAGAAAGAGAGATCGAGAGTTGAGAAGAAGAGATCAGCTGAAGATTGTCTCAACTGGACCATGGATCAAATCCAGGCCAGTCAACTCTTGTAGAGAGCCACATTTATGCTTCATTTCTTTACAGGTTTCAGTTGCTGTTGCTACTTGTTTTCATTTTCCTTTTATACCTTTATTCAAGCTGTTTGTCAGCGGAGCAAGCTGTGAGGCTCAGCGTTTGTAGTGGAGGATTCCACTGGACGGCCAAGCTGTATTGCCCAGCAGTTTGCAGAGGTGTTGCCTCTGGATGGGTAAGCTGTAATCCCCAACGGTTTGCAATGGTGGATTCCACTGGACAGCAAGCTGTGTTGCTCAGCGGGCGAGGAGGATTCCTCGGACGGTAAGCTGTGTTGTCCAGCTGATGTATGGCAAGCTGTGATGCCCAGCTGTTCAAGCTGTGAGTCAGCAGGAAGCCACACTCGGGTTGAGTGTGGGGTGGATGTAGGTCTGCTGGACCGAACCACCTAAAAACACCTTGTGCAGTGGTTTGATGTTTCTATCTGTTTGCTTCCGCTAGATGATTACATAGGGGCGCTCCATGTGTTTGATCATAGGTTCAGTAGATGAGTGTCTATTTTGTCTTGTTAGCATTCCAATTGTTAAGTGAGCGAAATCTTATTTTGGGTGAAGGTTTTTAAAGGGTATATTCATTCACCCCCCTCTGAATACTTGCACCGAACCCAACACTTGGTATCAGAGCGGGTCTCTGATCTATCAGATCTAACAATCTGCAGAGGATCCTGCTAATTTTGGTGCATTTCAGAGTGGATCTCTTGTGCTCGTTGTCTTGTTTCACTGTCTTAGTGCTTTACTTTGCTTATTTGATTTTGCTGCATTTCCTGTCATTTGTTTTACTTCGCTGAAATTGTTTGCCATCTGTTCTAATGGATCGACCTCCGATTTATGATGGTTCTAACTTTGAAAGTTGTCTAGGAGGCCTAGCTGTGTACGCAGATTCCATTGATCCCAAACTATAGAGTTTGCTATCCAAAGGCCCACATCGATTACCCAAAGATCAGACCAAGTGGTCTAGTGAGGACACCTTTAAGAACCGTGATAATGTCATAATTCTTAATATCTTAAGAGCTGCCGTTAATACTGATGTATATTCTTTTGCTCTCAGGTGCAATTCTGGAAAAGAGATATATGACAAAGTTATCTCTGCGCATAACCAGCAGAATGATAGCTGTTTGATGGCCAACCAGGATAATGAAGATTCTTCATCCCAGGTAAATTCTGAATCTGAATCCGAAGATATTTCAATTGATGAATTATGGGATATGTACGATGAACTTTCTGAGAGATGTAAATATTTGAGATCTGAAAATAGAAAGTTGAAAAAGAAATGTGATCAGACTAATTCGAATGCTCATTGTGAAAAATGTCAAGAACTGAAAACATCTCATGATATGTGCTTAGCTGATCTGAATGTGAGTAAAGAAAAAATTTCTATTTTGGAAAATAAAAATCAGAAACTCACAGATAAGATATCTGAACTGGAAGAAAAAATGAGCTCAATTAATGGTGATCAAATTTCACTAAATGAGCTAAGTCAGGATGAAAAACTAAAACAAGAAAATGAAGAATTGAGGCTGCTGAATTCTGCTAATTCTAAGAGACTTTTAATACTTGAAAAAGGGAAGAGTTCAGTTGAAAATGAATGTGAGAGAGTGAGCATATTAATGGAAGAAATAGACAGCTACAAAACTGTCAATACTATGCTTAATGAAAAAGTCACAAATTCTGAAATGCTCATTTCTTCTCTCAAAAATGAAATCACTGAACTGAACAAATCATTGTCTGAATCTTTTAAGAATAAAGAAAATCTGAAGGCTACATCTAAGAAGAAAGTCTCTGATGAAGGCAGTAAACAGGAAGAGAGAAAAAGACTATACACAACCTTTGTGCGTAACTCTAAGTTAGCTAGCACTTCAGCTTCTCCTTCATGTTTGCCTGCTAATCAGATAGAAAAGCAAAAGAAAACTGAGAGCGAGAAAACAAAACAGAATAAAAAGCTGTATGCTGAAACGTCTAAGGCCAAACAGTCTCATGTTAAAAGAAAGAATGTCAAATGTTTTTACTGTCATAAAATAGGTCATCTCATGCATGATTGTAGACAAATGAAATTAGATGATCTATCTGCTGTTAAAATGCATGATAAACTGTTCCATGTCAAAAATCATGCATCTCATGAAAAGAACACTCAATGTTTTCATTGTGGCAAATTGGGCCACATGGTTGAAAATTGCTGGCATGCTCAGGGAAATAGATTGAATTCTAAATTTGTAAAATTCCCTGCTTTCTATGATTCTATTAGAAATAATTCAATTGATAAAAAGAAAAACTCTACATGTTTCAACTGTGGAAAGCCAGGCCACAGAGCTGGTAACTGTTGGCTGGCTTGTTATGAAAAGAAAAATTTCATGTGAATAACAGAACCAATCATGTTCACTTACACCAATCTCATGCCCATGCATATAACAGAAATTTTAATGTTCATGCACATGAACTTAATGCTTACAATAAGGTGCATAAAAGGAACTTAAATTCTGTTCGTTATCATGGTAAGTCTGGTCAATTTGGTTATTCTTTGTCCAGCCATAAGTTGATGGGCTATAATGATAGCTCTGTTAAGAAACCATTCAGAACACCTGTGAGGGTTAATTCAGGACCCAAGACTTCTTGGGTTCCTGCAGGATCAACTTGATTTTATCTTGCAGGTGTGCCTTGGAAATGAAAGGGGTTAACCAAGGCACTCAAGAATGAAAACCCCAGGATTCAATCCTTCAGGTTAGTTCTGAACTCTGTTTAAATTCATTATCTGAAAATGTTATTTTGCTTGATTGATATTTGATGATCTCTTCATGTCTAGCTGATCAGTCTGCATTCCAGACTCAGCTACTGAGTTTTATTCTGCTCAAATTTGATGCTTTTCTCTATTGCCATATTTTACACTTAGGCTGAATGGGTTTTTACAGTCGATGCATTATATACACTTTGTGTCAATGCACTGCATGCTTGTTGATTAAATGCATAACTTGCACTATTTTTAAATGGGTCATTTAGTATACACAGTCAATGCATGTGTCTTATGTCTGCATACATCATTTGCATGACTGTCATTGATGCTGTTCAATGCATGTAGGACTGCTCTATGTTGCATTGTTCTTGTTAACCCTGGTATATCAAATGGTAAGTTACTAAAAGGTAGGGAAATCTACCCGGAGGTTCCTACCATGTGTGAGATGGTCTTTGAGACCAGGTCCTCCGCCTAGTACCATGGGTCCTATCTTCATGTAGAACAGTGCATTGCATCATATTTTGAAAAATCTAAAAAAGGATAAAAATGTTCATGACTTGGATGCATAAACCTGAATTGATTGCATACTTACCTCATGTATCCTTGGTGCATAGTCTGCATGTAGAACAGTGTGTTGCATAGCATAATCCTTGCATCATGATGTCAGGGGGAGCTGAGAGTTTTTCTGGTCAATTCATTGAATCCTTGCTACTTCTCACTGTCCCCATTTAGTTCTTTCATATCCTTTGACATCAAATGCTCCTGGAACTCAATGCCTATTGCTATCATTTCCCTAACCTTCATTGAACAACAGTTCTGTTTCTGGTTTAGTACATTGAGTTGTGATTATTTCAATTGTTCTTTTATAAGAATCACTCTTACAAATTGAAAAGAACTAAAGGTTTAACCTTTATAAATTGGAGAGTTAAGTGTCTGCACTTCAGAATTTGAGATAAAAGAAAACTTTTATAGCTCTTAATCTTTGTCTCATGGCTAAACTAGAAAAAGTTTTTTGTAATGCCTAAATGTGTTGACCTGGAAATGTCTAGAACATGTGAACAAGAGTGTGTAATATTTTTCAAACAATCACTCTAAAAAGAATTAAGGGCAGCAGTAAAGAAGATCATAAATGTAAAGAACTGAACATTGTGACAGAGCAATGGTTGATTGCACTGAGAAACTGTGAACTCCTCTAATGAAGTAGGAAAATTCACATGTCATGAAGTGCTTCAAGCTAACTCTGTTCATAGGGTCAAATCTATAGGGGGAGTCCTCACCAAGTAACTGAGGGTACTGGCCTCTAATCAAGGTGTATCCTTAATGTCAAAAGTGAAGACTATTCCTTGTAGGTCTTGATCTGAAGTAGATCTTGTAGTTTATGCCTAGTAACTGGGGGTACCTGCCTCTGATCAAGGTGTACACCTAATGTCAATAGCATAAATGCCACAGGTCTACTCACTTAGTTCAAGTTCAGAAAAATTGAAAAATGAAATTCAAACTGCTGTAACCCTTTGAAAATCAAAAGTCAATGAGTGAAAATTGTTTTTATCAATACATATTCAAGTTGCCTATCTTGAACTTCCATGTTTAAACACAAAAGAGTATTATTTTTGACTTATCTATTAATACCATGTGCCCTAGATTCATTGCTATAAATGAAGTCTATAAACTCTTTTTCAAGGGTCAGGTGTTTTACTCTAGATTTATCACTGTTAAACCTGAAGTTTTATCAAAATTGTATGTTGCTGATTCTTATACTTTAACTACTGTTTATAATCAGGCTTATTTTCTGAACCAATGATTTAGCTGTTGTCTATTGACCCTCCTACCTTCTCTACCTTTACCTATCTGTTCATATTCCTTCTCAAAGGGGGAGCAATTATTAAGGGGGAGAACCAGTTCAGGGGGAGTCATATCTTCAGGGGGAGTTTACTGCTCTAGAGGAATTTGCATGCATAATGCACTTTGCACTCTTGTTTATACTATTTTTTCTCTTTTTGATTATGTCAAAGGGGGAGAAAATTTTATGTGTGACTCACTGTCACAGTGTGTTGCCATCATCAAAAAGGGGGAGAATGTTGTGCCTCTTAGGCACAAGCATGTGCTATGTTGATTTGATGATAGCAATGCTTTTTTGTTTTGATGATAGCAACACAGTGAGTGCTTTATGAGATTGTGTTTTGATGATAGCAACATAACTTGTTTAGTGGAGAATGCATGTGTATGACTAATATAGTGCTTGATTTCTGCTATGTGCGTTGCTTTTCTTTCTGCATGTAGTTTGATGACTAGCAAGTCTATACACTGCAGGGTAAAGCATTTCAGAGTCTTTACAACATTCATGCATGTGCACAGTTTGTGGACAAAGTCTGCACATCGCCCTAGATTGCATTAGCAAGTCCATACATCATCAGGACCCTTCATGCATGTGCATAGTCTATACATTGTGCATTTCGTTGACAAGTTTGCACATTCATGAAGTCTGCACACTAGCTTGTTCATGTATCACAAGTGTGCACATTGCATCACTATTCTGCAAGTCTACACACTGAACACACACTCAAAGTCTCAAAGTCTATACATCGCTGTGAGAGCATTCTCAAGTATGCAGCGTCAACTCTATAAGTCTATTGTCTCAGCCACTGTCTCATTCAACGTACGCTCACAAAGTCTATACATTCACTGTAGCTTGCTCAGATGAAGTATGTATATCCATCATCTCATGAAGTGTGTACATTGCATCATATCATTAAAGTCTGCACATTGGCTAAGTGTATACATCATGTCCGTCTCAGTCAGCGTCTCATTGGTGAAGTCTATACACTCACCAACTGAACTTCAAAGTCCATACATTGGCATTCAAGCTAGCAAGTCTATATAGCGTCCGTTGTCTAGAGTCTCTTGAAGTCTGTACATCGGACTGCTTGCAAAGTCTGTACAATGACCGTCTTCCTTAGCGTCTTGATCCTCCAAGTCTATACAGGCTTCTGTTTTACAAAGTCTGTACATTGGTCTCAGACTCCAAAGTCTATACATCGCCTGTTGACTGCAAAGTCTATGCAGAGCTCAAGAGTTCAAAGTCCACACACTGGACTGTAGCATACTCGAAGCCAAGTCCATACATCGGACTGTTCATGCTTTCATCGTGAATTCTGTACATTGCATGACTTCCACCAAGTCTATACATTGGTAGGTGGCAAGTCTGTACATTGGCTTCACATTTGCTTCGAAGTCTGTACATTGAACTAATAGGTAAAGTCTGTACATCGTTGCTTGACAAAGTCTGTACATTGGCATCTGTTCCTACGTTGCAACTCCAAGTCTGCACATTGGAGCCTTTACCTATGTTCAAGCTTTTCAAGTCTATACTTTGGTCGGTGGCAAGTCTGTACACTGGTCGAGCTTTCAAGTCTGAACATTTGCAAAGTCTATACATCGGCCCTGTAGCTTGTCTAGCTAAAGTCTATACATCGGACTGGTATGCATAGGCGAAGTCTTCACATTGAAGCATGCATTGTCTTCAAGTATGTACAGTGTCTAGTGTCTTACTGTTAAAGTCTGTACATTGCTCACCGTCTCACTGAGCATCTCAAGTGGACACCAAGTGTGTACACTGCCATCTTGCAGTACAGCATATGCTCTCCAGTGACTGTTAATGCTCCGATTGGCCAGCGTCTCTCTTGATCAAGTCTATACACTCATTCACTGTTCATGCATTCACAGTGGAGTCTGTACAACCTTCAAGGGCCAAGTCCATACACTGCCTCGCTCACATCTTCGAGGGTGATTGAGCATCGTGAAGTCTGATTGAGCATTGTAATGTCTATACATTGGTAGAGTCTGTACATCAGACGTGGATGCTCGCCTGTCCCCCCGGATGCTCTCCTGGGACCGAGTATGCCCTCCAGTGACTGCTAATGCTTCCCTAACTTTGAGGATGCTCCCCTGGAGCAGCGATTGCTCTCCAGAGACAGCATGTGCTCCACATGCTCCCCTGACGCTGGTGATGCTGTCCAGAGGCCATAGATGCTCCCCTGAGACTTCATATGCTCCCGTGCGAGAACGCACTAGTCTCTGGGTATTTAAAAGAATTGTATTACATGCATTCCCTTTCACTAAGTCTATACAATGCATGCGCATTCGTAAGTCTATACAATGCATTTCACTTTACAAAGTGACGACACCAAGTTGATAATCCGATACTCTATCTTGCAGGTGTCTGGCACGTGATCCAAGGAGCTGAGATGCTGACACGTGGCAGAGTCGATTGGGCGGGAAATGTGGAGGTCACACGCCGGGGCTGCTGCTGCTGCTATATATATATATGAGCCTTCTTCCACAGAAGAAGGTTGATCGAATTGGCGAGACGTGAAGTCCATACAGAGAGCCACGATCCAGACAGAGAAGAGAAGAGCAGAGAGTGAAAGAAAAGCAGAAGTGCAGAGACTTCGATCCAGCTGAAGAGAGCAGAAGAAGAGAAGAAGAAAAGAGTGAAGAAAAGAAAGAGAGACAGAGAGCAGAGAAGAAGAAGAAAAAGAAAGAGTAAGAGAGATCGAGAGTTGAGAAGAAGAGATCAGCTGAAGATTGTCTCAACTGGACCGTGGATCAAATCCAGGCCAGTCAGCTCTTGTAGAGAGCCACATTTGTGCTTCATTTCTTTACAACTTTCAGTTGTTGTTGCTACTTGTTTTCATTTTCCTTTTATACCTTTATTCAAGCTGTTTGTCAGCGGAGCAAGCTGTGAGGCTCAGCGTTTGCAGTGGAGGAATCCCCTGGACGGCCAAGCTGTATTGCCCAGCGATTTGCAGAGGTGCTGCCTCTGGACGGGTAAGCTGTAATCCCCAGCGGTTTGCAGTGGTGGATTCCACTGGACAGCAAGCTGTGTTGCTCAGTGGGCGAGGAGGATTCCTCGGACGGCAAGCTGTGTTGCCCATCTGATGTATGGCAAGCTGTGATGCCCAGCTGTTCAAGCTGTGAGTCAGCAGGAAGCCACACTCGGGTTGAGTGTGGGGTGGATGTAGGTCTGCTGGACCGAACCACCTAAAAACCCCTTGTGCAGTGGTTTGATGTTTCTATCTGTTTGCTTCCGCTAGATGATTGCATAGGGGCGCTCCATGTGTTTGATCATAGGTTCAGTAGATGAGTGTCTATTTTGTCTTGTTAGCATTCCAATTGTTAAGTGAGCGAAATCTTATTTTGGGTGAAGGTTTTTAAAGGGTATATTCATTCACCCCCCTCTGAATACTTGCACCGAACCCAACACTTAACGCCCACATGTGGGCAACACTAATTGTATAGGTCACTTCCACAATATTCCAGGCGGGTCCCAACTATCTAGGTCAATTCAGACCGATTTGTTCGAGCTACACACTTTCCATTTGCTCGTTTCACATCCTCACTTGTTGTTCGTTGTATAAGGTTTCCAGGGAAATGAGCATCAGCCTCCTCATGCACGTCCATGGGTTGTGGAGACTCTGGCTCAGTCCTAAATCCATTGTTAACCGTTGGAATTTACAGTTCTTCTGCTATTCCTTTTACCCAATCTTAGCTCATTGAGAAGTTGATGTTCGTTGCATAAAAAAAATCACCTTGGCTTCCATGCCAACCACACATGCACTACTCTGTTTGTGTGAATACCTTGCGAGATGCTACTCAAAGAACCCCACACACGCACATAGGCACCATCTCCTCTCTGCATAATGGTAGCGGTAGACCCCTTTGCATCTTCCACATCCTACATGCATTTTTTTCTCACCTCTGTCCTAGCTATGCAACCCATGGCTTGCAGTATGCCAACCTTTAGAACTACCGCAGTTTCATGTCGCCATTTGGGGCATGGGTTTGCTGATGATCTAAGTGTGACCCGTGACCTCATGCACTGGAGCAACAATACATGTCCCCTAATTTTCCTGAAAATTTTAGTTGCATGGACCTGCCTTTGGAGGAAGGGATACAACGCGGTTCCATACCGTTCAGATTTTGGTTTTCTAACCACCCTTACATCCCCAGGGACTTGCCTCTTCATGGCCTGCTCTCTGGAGGATTTTCCTCTAAGGGTTGGCTATTAACGTCCATAGAGAAAGCAACAAGTAATGCACATAATGCAGCTAGAAATGAGATGATTCTTAGGTTAGGGGAGCCCCCCTTGTAGGCCAGTCCTCGGGGTTCTCCCTGCCCAATCTGGATTATGGGGTAGCCATTCTTGGCTCACCCTGATTTTAGGGGGCTTCTCAGAACAACTGTGATGTACTTCCAATTCTCATCCCCCAAATGTTTTGGGCCAGGGGAGGTGCTGCCCAAATTCTGTTAGAATTACAGACTTAGAAAAAATGGGCTGATGGCAATAACATGAACAGATACAAGAACAACGCCAATAGAACATGCATGAACAAAGAACAATTCTGAATGAAGAAGGTGACCAAATGAAAAAGTTGTTCTCGTAGTAGAAACAAAGAAAAGACAATCTGCTTAAAAGAAATAAAAAGAAGAAGGAAGAATAAAACAAATAAGTGGCAATCAATAACATAGCCAAACAAATAAAACTTTATGATCACATGGCAAACATGCATTATGCATACACATTTGTATGATTTTATGAATGCATGACAATTTGGGACCTTCTGTGGGAAGAGTCGACTCCCTTTTGTCAGGGCTCTGCCCGCTGTCTGATGCAATAGATCTGACCCTAGAGTCAACTCCCAGGGTCGACTCCCCCTACTTTGGCCACTGTCCCGTGATTGTATTCCGCAATGGGACAAAACAAACACCTAAAAGTGCATGATTAAACTCATGGTAGTTCTTATCAAAATTCCATGAGCATAATTGAAACTGCTCCCTTATGCATTCCTCAATATAGAGTAATTCATTTACATTCACATCGAATTATGCATGCATCATATGTGTGAATTGAATCCTACACATAAAGTACCCATGCATGCTTGAGTGCCATGACTCGTGGTATATCAAATGGTGGGTTGGAGAAAGTTGGGTTATGCCCAACTAGATACTCTCACTATTCATGAGTACATAACTCCGCCCTGTACCAAGGTCACACTACATAAGCGCATCAATGAAACCCTACATGCTGCCATGTAAATGTTTGCAAAAGCATTCCCTGCATAAACAAATCATGCATCGATGCATGCTATACACAAAGAAGAAACAAAAGAAAGAAAATTTAAAGAATAAAGAAAGGAATTAAAGAAAGAAAACCATAAAAAATGAAGAAAAGAAAACTAGAGTTTAACACCCCTTGAGCTTCTAGGATAAACTATAGCATGAATAAAAAACAAACAACAAATAATTAAACAAGAGAAGGCTCGAGTGGGTGTTGGCATCAGTTGTGTCGACGCAACTTGAAAGCTGCGTCGACGCAGCCTTCAATATGCTTCCCTCATGCGTTGACGCTGCCCCTCATGGCGTCGATGCGATAGTCGCTCTAGGCCCTAGTGGGCCTTGTGCATCGATGCAGTGCCTTCCTGCGTCGATGCAATGGCTTACGCTAGCCTCCTGGATGGGCATTGTGTGTCGGTGCATTGAAACCCTACGTCAACGCAATGCCTTGGTAGCTCCCCTACGCCATCTCTTGCGTCGATGCGGCCTAATCCGTGTGTCGACGTAGTGACCTTTGGCCCATTCTGCACATCAAAAGAAGTAAAGAGAAAAAAAAATGATAATAACAAAAATAAATAAATACACATAAATAACAGATGATGAATAAGATAATAAAATAATAATAACGGTGGCATAAAACCTGATTAAAATAATAATAATAATAATGCATAAAAAATAAAATAACTAACAAACATACAACAAAACAAAACAAAAAACATAATAAAAAAGCTCTCACTTCCCTTAGACCCTATGCGTGGGGATATTAATGAGGCCTCTGCAGGTCATGCTTGAACCTTGGGGACATCCCATCATGGCCATGCTTGATCCCGCCCTAGGGCCAAAAGCCTACTACATTTGACATGTTTCTATTGGGATCTACTCCCAAATATCAAGCGTGCCATGTCCTTGGCATACATTTATGTAACGTCCGAGAATTTTTTAAGAAATTTCTGAGATTTAATGTAATTATTAAGCATTTAAGTGGACTTAATGGGCTATTTAATAAGTATAGGTCTTATTTAAAGACCCATATATTATGTTAGGTTTAAATCCACCAAAATAGGCCCTTAAGATCCAAATCCAAGCCCTTTAGGCCCAAGCCCATTACCAGAAATGTAATTTGGCCAATTTATGGATTTAAAATAGGATATGTACACCAATTAGAGATAAATAAAAAATAATAGGAAAATCTGAATTTTTTGGATTTAACGCTAATCGGCGGTGTATCGCGAGACCGCCACTTCATCCTTGCGGTCCCTCCATGATCGCTATTCCTTCTGATTCTGTGAATAGGAGAAACATGAAAAGTTTGAGTTTTTGATAACCAAATCATCTTGGATAGAAGTGTGTAGATATGTAAACATGTCTAGGACTCTTGGGGATCAATCCTACCCCTAATTAGGACTCCCAACTCGATCAAATCCTCAGCCCTAACTCAAAACCCTATAAATAGACCCTAACTTCGACATATGCGATCCCTAATGTTGGCTTGCGTATTTCAAAGGTAAGGAGACATCTTCTCAGGTTAGTCCTTTAGTATAATTTGTTCTCCTTAGTTTTATCTAACTCTCCTCCAATTTTCGTGCTAGAAGACCAAGCCATTGAAGAATTAAGGCGTCTACAAATCGCTGGTTCGCTATAGGCTGCACAGGAACCAGTGCGTCGGTCCAATGAAGATCAGGAGATTAGAAGCCCTAAACGAGGTTAATTCATGTAGTCTTTTTAGAACTTTTTGTTTCCCTTTCTATCTTCTACCTACCCTCCAATTTTCACGAATATAGGTGAAGAGAATCAAAAGATAGAGGGGCGGGAAGTTGTTGGTGTAGTACAGGACGTATAGGAACCTAAGCGATCTTCCAGTTAGAAATTTGAAGTCTAAAGCTTGTCCCAGAGGTAGGTTATCTCGTGGATAGCTAAAATACCAAGTTAGGAATAAAAGCCCTTTGATTTCATGAGTTTTCATGCGTTTTACATGGAGTATTTAAGGTTTTATTGGCACTGGGCATAAAAGATGTGTTTCGTCGCCCTAACTCAGCGCCGGTTAAAAGATGTGATCAAATCTTAGTGGATGCTAGTAAAAGAGCTCGAGGAAGGCCTAAAATGAGATGGTGCGATGTTATTAGGAAGGACATTAATTCCTTGAGTTTAAATATGAATATTGCACTTGATAGAAATCTTTGGCGGAACAAGATTCATGTAGCTGACCCTAACTAATTGGGATAAGGCTCTCATGATGATGATGATGATGATGATTGGCACTACGCATCTAGGTTATTTCTACATGCATAATTTATACCCTTAATGATAAAGATGATGATCTTAGCTTAATTCAGGACAACCTATGCATCTCCATGAGCTATCTTCATTATAGAAAAAAATTCTCTCTCTTTCTAGCATGCTTCATATGATTTACTGTCCTAGATTAGTGTGTACTTTTGGTCTTACTGCTGTCTACCACAGACAGAAAGAAATGGTCTTTCCTGTGACCACCAGTGGTCTATAGCGGCCTTGCGACAGACCGCTAAGCCCTGGTAGGCGGCCATCATCTGACCGCTATTTGTTTCTGATCTCTACTACCTGCTAACTCTAAACAGATTGCAGGACAGCCCTATTAACTATATGTTAAGCCTAGGTAAATAGGTTTTATTCCTATTTTTGACTTCATACTCTTAATATTGGTTATAGTGTGCATTATCCTTGATAGGTTGCATGTTTTATATGGTTAAAATGCCTATTTTAACTTATGTTAATTTCATGCCAAAACCATATACTCTTGTATTAAAGCTAAAGTTCATATGCTTATGAGACTTGTTTCGTTGATGATATTTGATCGATGTTTATCTCGATTCACTCTCATCTAGAGTCTTTTCTCAAGTACATGGTGTGTACCCCAGTGCGTGGCCATTAGATACACTTTTTGATAGGGACATCCCTGACCATTCCATATTTTTCAAGGATCCCATCACTCGCCAGCTGGGCGTCATCTTGTTCTCCACATTTTTCTGAGTCATGGCATGTAATTTTTATATTTTATTTGAGTCACAAATATGTAATTTTTCTTTTATTTAAGTCAAGTACCTCGGTTAAGAGAGTCGTTTACATAAGTCATATGTCAATTGGGCCATTAGATTAGCTAATTGGGCCCAACTAGTGGGCTAGCCCAGGGGCGCCCCTTTCCCCTTGGTTGGACTGGTCATTGGTCCAAAAGTCAGGGACTTATTGTAAAATGTGGGATGCCTATATACAAGACCCCATTTCTTCCATTGAAGCTAATGAATAGTTGAAGAAGAAATTGAAATCCAGTTTGATTATTCCTTGGAGTGAGAAACTCCCTCCCTCTCTCTCACTCTCTCTCTAAGGGGCGACCCTTTCTCTCTCCTCCCCCCCAATTTTGAAATTCCTCTCTCTCCTCTCCCATTCAATTCCCATTAAGACCCCTCCCCCCTTCCCCATACATCCATTCAATTCTCCTCCAACCCCAAGGTAGAATCTCCCCCTCCTAGGCACCCCTTCATTCTCCCAAGCAACCCTTCCTCTTCCCCAAGCAACTCTTCACCTCCCAAAGCACCCCTCCCTCTTCCCCAAGCTCAGCCATCACTCCTCCACCCCTTGGGGATGTCTCCCACCCTCTCCCATTCCCCCTTCCCCCACCTTGGTCGCACTCCTCACCCCCTCCCCTTGGCTGGTCGACCAGCTCCCTTCCCCTCACATACACCTGTGAGTAGATCGCACCCCACCACCTAGATCCATCTCCACTTCGTCCCCTGCCCCAGCTCCGCCCTCCTTTGCACCTCTCAGCCCCCCATCAACCCCCAACATCCCCCTCCACCTTCCACAGCCATTAGCCCCTCACCCCCTTGCTGTACCTTTGCCCCTTGCCACCCATATCATCACCTATCACCACCCTGCTCAACCTAGTTCACAGGCACCAATAGAGGCACGAGTTGTAGGCTCAACCCCGACATCACCTCAAGGATTCAAGTGGCGTATCTTATATTGGTGGAAAACCTGTTCAAGCAGCTTCGTAGGTGAGGTGGTCTTGCCTCCATCCGACGTCCGTGCTGTCCAGTGGAGCCATCCTCGCCAGACTGCGCAGATCATCTCCAGGTGACAGCTAGAGGCGACTTGCAGAAGACTTCACGACCAGATTAGTAAAGTTCTTGGCGCACCCTTCGGAGGAAGACATCTTCTGCAAGTCCTCTACCAGTCCCAAGAAGAAGGGAGTCATTTAAGCATTGAAGCACCACATTCCAGCATTTCTCCCTGGAGTGCGTAGGTTAGTCTAGCAGAATCAGTTTGGATACTCTTCCACCTCTCGCCACATCACGCTCTGCTCCAACCTCTCCTGGGAACCACTCTAGATTCTGCTCGAAGAAGACTCATCCACGGACGGAATGGCTCTGGTCCCTCCTCAATCCGATGCCCCAACTGAGAGTACGATCCCAACGAAGAGCTCTCTGGTCATCCAGAATTGTCACCTGTGCAGATCCGCGAGATTCGGCGGCGTGGCTTCGTCTGAGCTCGGAATATGGCGATTCTTCCTCTGGTGATTCTAAATTTGATCAGCTTTCTAGAGATGCTAACCCCACATCCGTTGGATGTCCCAGCAGAGAGTTCTACCTCTGACAAGGTGCTCGTTGCAGTCAGCCAGGGCAGTGACTCAGTCTGCGTAGATCGAGTATTGATCTCCTTCGGCCACACCGATCTCCCCTCCCCGCCTGGCCGACTTACAGCCCCTCCCTACGTGGAGGTAGTTTTGGGTGTAAATTTAATTCCCCCATCCCTTGATCAACCCCTCTACGAGGGAGTAGTGAATGTATTAGCAGGTCGTCGACTAAAGCATCATCGGCGCGGCGTACGGGTAGCCACGCTTCCCCGCTCACCTTTGTCTCTGGTCGGGAACGGCGCTTTCACATCGATCATGGGAGCACATGACCACACTTCTCTGCTGGTTCACTCTTTTCTTAGCTTAGTATTGCTGCTAGTGGGCCATCGATCGGTGAGTTGAGTGCTCGATCTTGAATTCAACAACGCGAGTGACCACCGCAGAGTGAGGCGAGAGCTCCCTACATCCCACGCCCTTGGCGTGCTGGCCGCCCATGAAATTGGGCATCCCTGGTCGATTGCGGTCCGTCCCAAGCTAGCCATACCCCTAGAATAGCGAGGTCCCACCTCAGACTCTTCCCACCATTGCTGGTTTGCCTACGAGCAACCGTGAATGCTACGCGAGTCGGTCCGCTAGAGTGAGTCCGCCGCTCAAGGTTGATTGCTTCCAAGTCTAGGTCCAAGGCACATCGGTCTAGTGGCTATCACCCCCAAGGTGGTGTCACATCACTTTTGCACTTATAAGCACACCTCTTGGACTTGTGATCCTCTCCGTTGGATAGTCCTTCCCACCAGACTAGGTGATCTTGTTTCAAGACCTCCGTAAGTCTCCGTGAGCCTGGGATTCTCACTAGGATGTTGAGCTGGTTGTACCCTCAAAACCCAATTGTCTAGAAAGCACTTACACTATCGGTGTTTTTTATGTGTCCTAGTAGCGGCCCTCAGAAGATCGCCACTATTGAGTAGCGGCCATTAATTAGACCGCCAATGTCAATTTGTGGCCTTTTCCATGACCGCTATTATCCCAGAGTGTTCACTACATCAACTCTATTCTTTCTTCATGCGTCGAGTCTATCCAAGTTGCGGCCATCCCCTAGATCGTCACTTTTGGGTTGCGGCCATGTATATGACCGCTATTTCAAGAAACGGCCCTAG
>JAHNEJ010002374.1:0-132198 GCA_022559845.1 Amorphophallus konjac
TGCCCATGCGATCGTTCCAACACGACCGGGGAGATGAAAGTGACCTGTCAGAACTGACAGAATCCAAATTGGATGCCCGATTTGAGCTCGGCGCTCAAACTTTATTTCTAAAATACACTTGGTTCAAATGAACTGCCAGGTCGGGGCCGGGGGTCTAAAACTTGAAATACCAGCCGGATGCCCATGCCGATCGTTCCAACACGACCGAGGAGATGAAAGTGACTTGTTAGAACTGACGGAATCCAAATCGTATGCCCGGTTTGAGCTCGGCGCTCAAACTTCATTTCTAAAATACACTTGGTTCAAATGAACTGCCAGGTCGGGGCCGGGGGTCTAAAACTTGAAATACCAGTCGGATGCCCGTGCCGATCATTCCAACACGACCGGGGAGATGAAAGTGACTTGTCAGAACTGACGGAATCCAAATCGGATGTCCGGTTTGAGCTCGGCGCTCAAAGTTCATTTCTAAAATACACTTGGTTCAAATGAACTGCCAGGTCGGGGGCGGGGGTCTAAAACTTGAAATACCGGCCGGATGCCCATGCCGATCATTCCAACACGACCGGGGAGATGAAAGTGACTTGTCAGAACTGACGGAATCCAAATCGGATGCCCGGTTTGAGCTCGGCGCTCAAAGTTCATTTCTAAAATACACTTAGTTCAAATGAACTGCCAGGTCGGGGCCGGGGGTCTAAAACTTGAAATACCGGCCGGATGGCCGTGCCGATCGTTCCAACACGACCGGGGAGATGAAAGTGACTTGTCAGAACTGACGGAATCAAAATTCATTTCTAAAATACACTTAGTTTAAATACTGTTTCAGGCTAGTGGTTGATTTATAAAATATGCAGTTATCAATTTGATATGTTTGCTTTCAATTTATGTTAATTTCTTCGCACTAATTTTTTTATCTATGAATGAATGTTATTGTTTTTTTAATGTAGGGGGATCCTTCTGCGGGCGGTGACAGAGGAGATGAGCAGGGCGGTGAGGATACGGACGATGAGGATATGGACGATGTAGCTGATATTTCTTGATATTCAGACGGATCAGCAGGGTTAATGTCTTTTTTTTGTGGTATTTATTTGATCAGAGTTTTATTTTTCGGTGGTGTTTATTTGATTAGCAGGTTCCCAATATTTTTTTTTCAACATGTAGAATTTCTTGATGTTTATTTATGATTAAACAGGTTTTGTAAAATAATTTAAGATTTATAAAAAAACGTAGATTTCAGACGGATTTTCAGACGGGATGTGCGACGAATATTGTCCGTCTATTATCCGTCGTAAAATCCGTTTGGAATATAGACGGATTTCAAACCACATTTCGGACAGGAGTTGAGTTGAATTTCATACGGTTATTTTATCCGTCGTAATATTCGTTTGAAATAGCGACGGATTTCGGACGAGTTTTCATACGGTAACATGATTTCAGACTAAGAGTTGGGTTTCATTTTAAGACGGTAACTATATTCCGTCGTAATAACCGTCTGAAATTTCAGACGGAATTTCAAACGGAAAATATATCCGTCGTAAATTTCAGACTGAAAATTTCAAATTTCAGATGGAAATGTCTCGTATGAAAGGCAGATGGAATTTGTGACTGATTAAATTCTGTCTTATTTTCAGACGGAATTTCCGACGGAAACATAAACTGTCACAAATTTGTGACTAAGAATTTCAGACAGTCGGTTTCAGTCTTAAATATGTTACAAATCCGTCACAAACGTGGTTTGTGACGGATTTTCAGACAGATTTCAGACGGATACCGGCCGTCTGAAATCCCGCTTTTTCTGGTAGTGTTTCCAGTCATGTGTTTGGAGCATCCGCTATCCAGGTACCATTTATTGTCTCCCGCCTTCAGGTAGACCTGCACCAATTACCAACCATGCTCATTTTGATTTGGGTACCCAAGCAAGGTTGGGTCCCTTCACGTTAGCGTTCCCAAGTGGCTCATAGTATCTACTGAAAAATAATTCATCATCATATTGCATGAGTTGGCATATGTACATGTCATGACCTATATTCCCACAATTAAAACATGCGGGTCTTCTCCTACCAAAATTTCTCCTTTTATTCACATTTTTAAAGGTTGAGGGGAATTTAGAATTAACAGTGTGTGTGTGAACATTCTCCTTGATAAAATGAATTCTTTACAGCATAATGAGCATGATTTTTGTTGCTATACATTACACTTTGATTCTTTTCAATTTGTTTTCCTTTCTCACTCACTACCTTTCCATTCCCACTTTTCAATTTCTCAATTTCAATAACAAAATTCTCATTCTTCTCTTTCAAGTTTTCTTTCTCTTTTTCACATTCACTTAGTTGAACATGCAATTTTTCAAACTCTTTGTTCAAGAGGTCATGCTTTTCTTGGATTTCATCTTTCAGCTTAAATGCATTTTTCTTCTCTATATCTAAGCATGCTATCTCCTCTTCAAACAAAGACAACTTGGTTTCCAAAGCATCATTAAAATTTTTTAGATTTTTAATTTGCATTTCAAGCAAATTGTACTTTCCACAAGAATTAGATGAGTGAACAATTTCATGGATCTTTTTCTTTAAAGTCCTATTTTCATTTTTCATTCTTCTATATTTCTCATCTAACTCTTCATAAGCAAGTTCCCACTACTCATTTGAAATGGCCTCAGTGTCAGAATTTACCTGTTCACTGTCGCTATTGGCCATCAGACACATCGTCTTCACGAGTTCTTCAATGTCCTGCTCCTCATCATCGATCATGGGATCATCCTCATCCTCGTCGCTCCATGTCGCCTTCATGGCTTTCGGCTTCTTGCCCTTGCTGACTTTTCCTTTCTTCTTTTGGAGCTCGGGGCATTCTCCTCGCATGTGCCCCGCTTTCTTGCATTCATAACAAATGATTTCGGCGGCCTTGGATGGTTCATTTCTTTGTCTTGGCTGCCTCTTCCATTTCCTGAACTTTCTGCCAAATCTTCTTCTTTGGCGTAAGAACTGTCTTACCTTTCTTGTTAGCATAGCAACATCTTCATTGTCGGTGGTTCCCAACGATTCCTCTTGGCTCGAGACACTCTCCGGGAGTGCTTTCAAGGGGATTGGCCGTTTCTTCTTCGGATCCTCTTCCGTCCTTTTGATCACATTAATCTCATAGGTCATTATTGACCCTATGAGTGCATCCACGGTGAGTGTTGTCAAATCCTTGGAGTCTTCTATCACTGTCACCTTGGTGTCCCAACTCGGTGACAGTGACCCCAAAACCTTCCGCACCAACTCCTTGTCGGTGAACTCTCTTCCGAGTGACTTCAGTCCGTTGGTGATCTCCATAAGTCGTGCAAACATCTGGGAGATATCTTGTTCATCCTTCATTTTAAAGAGCTCGTAGTCACGGGTCAGCATATTCGCCATTGTCTCCTTGACTTCTGTGGTGCCTTCGTAGATGAGCTTGAGCTTCTCCCACATTTCCTTGGTGCTACTGCACATGGAGACACGAGCATACTCGTTAGGGTGAATAGCACACTGAAGTATATTCAAGGCATTAAAATTAACAGTGGCTTTCTTTATAGCAGCATCATCCCACATATCTTCATCAGGGTTTACAGCATACAGACCATTCCTAATAACAGTCCATATTTCATGACTTTGCGCTCTAAGAAATACGGTCATCCTATTCTTCCAGTATGGGTAATTACTCCCATCGAAGAAGGGTGGCCGTTGAATAGAATGCCCTTCGGGCATCATCCCCTTGTTGAGGTTGTTGGCCATACCTAACAGATCACTCTAAAATCGCTAGGTTTTCTAAAAAGTAGAGCTGAGGCTCTGATACCAATTTAGGGCCCGGTTAGGAGGCAATTGAGAGGGGGGTGAATTGATTGCCCACCCTTTTTGACAAATTATAAAGTAACCCAAACAAACCGCAGATATGTAGAATAAAAGTAAAGCAGAGACTTGATTAAGACGAATGAACTTAAATCAAGTAAGCTCTTACAACTTCCCAGCGCACATATATGCTCACTCGGACAACTATATTTGGACGGACAGTTGAGTACACTCGCATCTCACCGTCTCACACTCGTATAGAGAACAGAAAATTAGATAACGACCAACACCAATCAAACAAACCACAACACAGTATTTTTAGGTGGTTCGGACGTACCAAGTGCGTCCTACGTCGACCCCTCTCACCTCGAGAGGATTTCACTATAAACGCTGCTCGACGGCAACAACCACACACACACGGGTTCGACGGCCCACACACATGGGTTCTTGTACGACGACGAGACAACCCACATACACTCGAACCAAGCTCCAAAAATATCCAGATAGAGAAATAGTATTAAACAAAATACAAGCCCGAATATGAGATGAATGTTCTAAGCACAAGATGTCTAAGAAGATTATAAAACAATATAAATCTTCCCCTATATCCTTTAACCAAAGTCGAAATATATGAACTGTGGCTTAGAATGATGAAACCGAGAGAAGAGGGAGCCGATATTTGAAGCTTCAGGAACCCGAAGCAAGGATGGAGAGGACGCAGCCGCTGCCTCTAGATCTCTCAGCTCGGGCTCGTGAGGGGACGTCTCTGGCGTTCTTTCCCTTCTCCTCCAGCAGACCACACAACGTTCCTCTCCTTCTTCTTGCAAGATGAACATGTTAGAGCTCAAAAGGATTGGTTCGATCGGAAGAGAGGGGTGGCTATATAAACCAAAGGGGATTGAAGCCCCAAGGGACATAAAAGCCCTTCCCAAACCCGTTTCATAACAAATACAAGATGCAAAGGTCACCCTAAGGCCATTAGGGTCAAAAGCCATGCCATTTGGATCCTCCTTATTAGGGTTCGAAACAGATCCGAAAAACCGTGTTCGAACGTTCAGAAAAAGTGTCGACCCATGAGGTCGACCCTTTTTCGTGAATGTTCTGCCAGAACATATATAAGAACAAAATCGCGACACGAGTGTCGACCCATGGGGTTGACACTTCTTACGAAGTGTTCTGGCCGGTTAAAAGAACAAAACATTCGTGATGAAAAGTGTCGACACACGAGGTCGACACTTTTTCACTAACATTCTGTTTTCACAGAATTGAACATACTTACCTGAAAGTGTTGACCTTCAGGGTCGACACTTTTTCACGAGAGTTCTGCCTTAGCAAAATAGCAGACACCTGGTGAAAGTGTCGAACCCTGGGGTCGACACAATCTGCCAGCGTGCAATATTTCAACGAAGACAGAGACTCCACAAATAAGTGTCGACCCCTGAGGTCGACATTTTTACTGACAGCAGCAAAACTTCAGTAAATGAAATTGAAACCTTCATGAATCAAATACATATATCAATGTTGATCAAGGGAGTTCATACAACACAGATAAACATGATTAAGCATGAGTTTTTACCCGGATCATTCCATTCAAACTCAGATCCAATTTGTACAAACATTCTCACCATTGGCCTTCAAATTGTGAGTGTAGTCTCACAATAAACCAAATAAACCTGTATTCTCCAGATCTAACCATTGCTCTTTCATCTACCTTGTGACCAACCTTCAAAAATGTTCTTACCATTATTTGCAAGACGAATCCATATCGAACCTGCACAGCACAGATTGCCATTAAACTCAATCTCAACCCAAGCAATGAAATTCTCATATCAATCCAGATGATATAGATTAATCAAACCATCCATTCAATCTTTAACTAAAGCAACTCATTCAAATAAATTAGTCCTAGTCAGACTTTAGCGATATTGAGCATTTTGCTTGGTATAGCCAATTCAATCAAATATAGACTGAAATCCATCAACCTCACCTTTCATCAAGTATGTATATCAATGAAGATCAATCATGCAAGTTTTTATTCAAGGCAATCATTCATCAAACCTGTATACATACAAATTCATTGAACCCGAAATCATGACATTTCATTCAGAATCTTCGTCAAAATAGTCCGGAGCACAACATATTCCATCCACGTTTTTATTAACCACCAATTTCTCCTTATGGGCCACTCATGGGGTGAGAAGGAGACCTTCACTCTTGCATCCCATGCATCCCTTGCATCTCATGCATATGCAATTGCATTCACTCTCTCCTGGGCCTCTTGACCCTTATCTTCCCCCTCTTTCAGAACCTCCCGGATCCTTCTCTTTCCACTTCTTCTAACTCATCTTTGTCTTCAGGATTTCTGAATTTTCTATCTCTTCTCCCGGGGCATCACATCCCTTCACATCTTATCCCTCCAAAACCTCCTGATCTTCCTCTTTTTGATCCACCTATCCTTACCGGGCATCACACCCCTTCTTATTCTCTCCTTCTGGAACCTCTGGATTTCCCTTTCTTTTCCCTACCAATCTTCCTAGGGCATCGTGTCCCTCGACATTTTCTTCCTCCAGAACCCCCAGACCTCTTTCCTTTCCTCCGATTATTCCTTTCCTCCGAATCATCCTCCTACTCTTCTATGGTATCGCGTCCCTTGCTATCCTCTTCCTCCAGAATTTTCGAAATCATCTTCTTTCATATCTTTTCATGGGCATCGCGTCCCTCCCTTCTCATTTCCTCTAGAACCTCCAGATTCTTCTACTCATGGTTCTTATCCTTTGTTTTTGGACCCTCTGGATCCTCCTCTTTCCCTCTACCAATTTCTTCACCTAATACCTCCAGATCCCGGGTCTGACTCGATTTCTTCTTCATCAATTACTTTGGGCATCAGCCCTTTCTCCCACTATTTTTGAGGCTTTACTCCTCACTCCTCTTAATTTCCCTTTTCCTTCTATAAACCCCTTTCATGTGATCAAGGTCTCTATACCTTAGTAAGGGAGTTCTAGTCCTCACATCTTTTCCTTTTCTACTTATTCGTCTGAGTCTGGCCTTGGCACCACTCCTTCTCGTTAAGCCACCTCTAATCTTTGCCTCCTTCTCTTTATCTACCAAATGAAGAGGACCTGTTACGACCCGGATCTCGGATACCGAATATACCCGATAGGACTACCGAGCAGACCCGATATCACTTGGAACCCGTGAAGCCTCCCAAGAGCTATAAAGCTCCGAAGGGAAAAAGGAATGCTGTGTAGTACATTGAAGCCACAGAGATATAACAGTTAGCAATTAAATTTCATTAGATCGGTTTGCTAAAGTAGCAGAAATAAAATTACTTTTTAATTAATAGTTTCAACTTACAATTATACCAGAGTCCAGTCACAAGGAAAGATAAATAGTACAGTCAACAGAAAAGAGGGACGTACACTGAGGTCGGGGGAAGCCTGACGCAGGTACCGCTGGCAACTACGAACTGGCTACACCAGGAACCACGGAAGCAGAACGACGCCACCCACCTGAAAAGTAGGGGTGAGCCTCGTGTCACTGGCTCAGTATGGGTCACGCTGATCCCCACTGAATAACAACGCAGTAACACGCTAAAACACCAGGAGTAGTAAAGCAGGAAAACTAAACTACAAAGCTGTAAAAGAAAACTCGAACGGAAGGAGTAGGAACAGCTAAAAGAAAAGGGAAAAGCCGTACCTAAACGAAAACACGGCTGCCGAACTAACCTCGGCCTCCCAAACTACTCCGGGCAGCAACAGAAAGGTGAACCCTGATCTTAAAAGGTGAGGAGTTACCGATCTACTGACACAACACAAGGCCCTAGACGAAGGCCTACGAAGACAGGCGAGAAGCCTAGAAAAGACCTAAATAGACACAGACGCCCTAAAGCATACGCGACTTGATTGCCATGCACGCTCTTCTAGACACGACTACACACACACATGACTAGAACGTCGTGCACACGACACAACACTGACCTCGGGCAAGACTACGAGAGGGCTAACTCGGAAAGGTCACGACGTACATGAAACACGAGAGTCACGTGTCACATGACGGAAGCACCTTCTCACTAGAAGAACAGCCAACTACGTCCACTGACGTCTTATGCTGCGCCTCAAGTGTCTCATCTACTATGCCGCCCGAAACACGACAGAGACTAAGACACGCTCAGAACAAGAACATGAACTACAGTCACGAGTGACTAGATAGGGTAACTCCCGTCGGCGTCAGTCCACGCCCCTGACCACGTGTGCACACACTGACTCTTGCTAGAGAGCCAGGCCTCTAGCTAGTTTTCCCCACCTGGCAGGGCGCTACTGTACAGCGTGGGCCTATGGAAACTAGCTTACAAACCGTATCTCGGGAACTACCATGCCACCACTTCCAGGTGGGTCGACACGTCGTAACGTGCCGCCATTCTACGACTAGTGGAGGCTCACTAGACACAGAACTCTGAAACAAGGTGCTGTAGTACAGACAGGCAAGGAAGAACTATCGCACGTACTACGAAGCACCAAGGTAGCAAGACAACTGTCGACAGACTCAGGACAAGACAACTAGACCTGCAGACACAACGATCCTTGAGTCTCATGACTCGGAGTCAAGATCGTCGTACAAAGTAGAACAAGCCACCAACCGGTCTATTCCTAAGCTAGAGGAAATGACACAATCGAAGGAAACGACTCACGAAGACTTGAGGGAACATCGAGAACCCTCAGCACATCTGGACACATAAACCGAGGTAAGACGATACCCCGAGGCATCCAGAACCATGTCTCCGACTGGACGAAACCGTCGAGACACACACACCTACAGGCATGTTAATCAAAGTAACTCGGTACTTCCGACACCCTATAAACACGGACACGGAACCCACAGGGTATCCGAGACACTCGTAAGGCCATAGGTCGGTCATTGGGTCTCAACCGGACCGACTAGGACTCGAACGGACCAAAACAGGGAATTCCGATCGACCTGAATCATGGGGTTGGTCGACTTGACTGGGTCGGTCGACCGGACCTGGGTGGTCGGTCGACCGGACCAACAGCCAAATCGACACCGTCGTGCGGGCACCTGCCAGTCCACCGGTTACGGCGGGAAACCGGCGGATCTGAGCCCTAAAGCACGTTTCCATGCCCCGTTCGATCCCGATCGAATGGGAAACATTCCTAATGGACAAAAGCAACCTTCCACAGGACGGAAGGGGCACATGCAATAGTCGAATCACAAGAAATAGGCGATTCCATCGAATCAACCCTATTTGGGTCACCGGGGTTCTCGGACTCGTATCGGCCCCAAATGACAACCAAATGACACGAAATCAGTGGATCTATAACGCTGGCATTCCAGCAGTTCGATTGATACTAACTGATCTAAAAACTGTTGCCGTTTTCTGGCGAACCCTACGAACACCCCAAAAGCATGATTTTATCGAAACTGAGCGAAACCTGCTCAAACTTGCACCGAACAACGCAAAATTACAGGGAAAACATAGAGGATAAGTAGAGCTTCCATCTCCCTGCCTCTGCCGAAGCGACTAATCCGCGTCGAAAATGCCAAAACACAAACCGCGCCGATCTCGGAATCCACCGAGGGATCGCGCCTCGCCACGCTCAAACCGTCGCCCCATCCCACGTACCGATCACTCCATCGCGTCCTCGCCTCAGCCAACTCCGCAACGGTGTGCACCCCGCGACGAGAGACCCAGAGACGAGAGAGAACGAGAGAGAGAAAGAGATGAGAGAAATGAGGGAGGAGAGAGGTGAAAGGAAAATAAATAGAAAGAAAATTAGGATTTTTCCTAATTTCTGAAAAATTAATTATTAGCCTGAAAATCCACTAATTCATAAAAATACGTAAAAATGGTCGAAATGATCCTCTCAAAGAGTACATCGCTGCTGTAACGTCCTCAAGTCGATGAACTGAAGAATAAACTCACCGCAGGGTTCCGTAACTTGTAAGAGAGAAAAATCCACACGGATTGTAAAACTCAACTCAGGACCTACAAAAGCGATCCGAAACTCTCCGAAAAGGATCTGAAAGACCCTATAAGAATCCAATAAGGATCGAGGGCATTACAGGACAAATCCCGTGTTGATCTAAAATCACCTCCGACAGCTATTTCTACTACAAAGGTTGCAAGGTAACATGTTTGCGTAAGTATGCATTTTTATGATGTCATTATCTCATCCATCTCTACGCACTGTTTTTAAAATGAAGTGCTTCTTAAACACGATCAAGAGTGGAAGTCTAAGCCTACTCCTAGGTGTTAATTTGGTCAAAAGAGTCTTTAGGCTTGCCAATACAGCACCTTTGTTATAAGAACCCCGCGCTGGGAGTTCAGCATTCCCTCCCCGCTCATTAAGGGTAACCCTTAACTAGGCATCGCACACACTTAACGGCGTCCTTATTCGCCTCTCTTGGTAAACACCGTTGCTACCTAGGCCATGCTCGAGGGCACAAGGTCTTTTTTTATCTCCACTCAGCCATAATATGAGGGCAGAGGTTGTCTGGACAAGACAACCAACCTAAGCACACCCTGACAAGAGAAAGTCTCAAATAGGGGCAGTCTATTAAGATCACATTCTCAGTTCAATCTCAATTTCAATATCTCTCAAGTCCAAAGGACAACAAAAAAAACAAAATGATGATAAAAAAAGAAAGTAAAAAAAGAAAAATTCAAAGAATATGGCATGGCAAGAGAGCAGTGCAGTTCTCCGCGGGACGTCATGAGCCCAATCGTATGCGTGCCTAAAAGAGAATTAAGGTTCGATGATATGACAAAAAGTCTCGGCGCAACAGACTAAATCTCTAGGGGTTATGCTATGGAAGGAAGTTAAACCTAACATCTTCTTAACTTATATCAGGCTTATCTCCAATTTTCTTCACTTCTCTCTTAAAGGCCGAGTGTTTCTCAGGTATGGCCTTAGTAGGGGCACCGTTAACCAACGGCAGCTGACTATAGGGCGCCACCTTTAAATGCACGCCCTATTTTGGGCAATTCTTAGCGAGAGGGGAAGGAACAAGAAACCCTAGCCAGTGATTTGAAGTACCTTTGATGCTGCAATTAGCAATGTCTAAATTAAAAATCTAAAAAAAATTGAATACTTTCCAAAATCTAAAAAAATTAAATATTTTCCAAAACTCATAAATATTTGAATTTTTTCAAAACCAATAAAAATTTGCATATTCCAAAAATCTAAAAAAAATTACATTGTGTTTTCACTGATTATTTGTTCAGATAGTGTCTTACAGTGACAACTTCTTCAAGGACCAAGAATATGGGACGAGTCTTCACTTCTGACTCACAATCAATTTTTGATTCTCTCCCTTGTTCTCAAACCATATCATTCACTATCACTTTATCTGATTCTTCCTACCACTCTAGGCATTACTTTGATCTTGATCATTCAACTCCAAATCTTAACCGTTGGCCAAGTTTGTCATCCTCGGGGTTTAAATAAAACAACAAACAATGATTCCATGATGCTTTGCATGTCTCGTGGTTTGATGTTTTTCATGATATACTTTGCATGTCTCATGCTTCAATGCTATCCATGCCATGATATCCATGAATGTTTCCCATGCTTTCATGCTATTCATGCTATGCTTAATTGCTACATTCATTGCTTATTATTTCATGATATCTTGGCTAACAAACTTTTGAGCGCAGGAAAGAAGCTCTTTGGTCCCACCGTCTGGGCTTCATCCAGGTCCCACGGTGATTGCATTACATTGCACCTCATTTCTCATATCCCACATGCTCATTGCCTTCACCATCTTCCTTGTATACATTTTTACTATATGATATCTACGCTATCAGATTATATCAAGGACCTTGTAACTTTGATAAATCTAAAATTTGAGTATCCCTTCATCAAAAATGATGATAATTTCAGAGGAATCTTAGTCGCATGGTGTTGCCCCTAGATGCACGCGTGGACAAGAAGGGGGGTTGAATTGTCCCTGCCAAACGCAATGGTAGTTTTTAAAATTTACGGGCAACAGAATAAAAACAACTACCAACACAAAATATGATGAAATGAAATTTAAGCTCTAAATAAATCAGTTCTCTCGAACTCTCCGCTCTCACACGGTAAGGATGAACAAAACGAACAAGCAAACCACAAACACACAGTGCGAGACAGAGTTTTTAGGTGGTTCGGGACCACGACGGCTCCCTACGTCCACCCCTCACCAAAACGGTGAGGATCCACTCGCTTCGAAGTGAAGCGCACGGAGCTTATACTCCAAACACACGGAGACGTCATCTCCTACATGATCCGACAATGGATCAAAACACACACACACACAAGCTACAACAACTACAGCACAATAAACCCATAACCGTACGCAGACGGTTCAACACAGATAGATTTGGAGTTCAAAAAATCAAGAAAATATTCAATACATGCTCATAAACTGAGTAGAAATCATTAGAATATGTTTAAGGAGGTTGCATAAATATATCCTTGTGTGTAAATGGCCTGGAGATGATCTTCTTTGAAGCTTCCAAGGAGAGGAGGTTGAACTTCAATAGATCGAAAGCCGCATGAACAAGTCGCTGCAGATTCAGCGTCTTTAGCACATGGAAACTTGATGGAAATGGATGTAGCTTTGATTTCTTCACTTCAGAACGTCCCTGCAAGATGAAACAAGAGTGAAGCACTTCAGAAAAACCTCTCCCTCTCCTACCTGCGGCCAGCCCTTCTCCATACCTCTTTTAGAGATGAAAATCGCAGCATATATATAAGCCCTCTACAAGATGTATGAAATGACCATAAACCCCATGCCAAACCCTAGCAAAACATGTCCTAGTATGAGTATGATAACCCTAGGGGCAAGGGGGTCAAATATGAACCCAAATGGGTTATGATAGATGGGTTTTGAATAAAGAAAAATGGGTTCGTCCGCCATAAACGGTCGACCAAAGTTGGCCATCGGTCGACCAAACTGTGACAGATTTTGGTCTGCCAACGTTGGTGAATTTAGACGACCGAAATCTGCCTATCGGTCGACCGGACTCTCTGATTTTTTTGTTCAGCTAGCTCTAGGTGTTTAGGTCGACCGAAGCTCACCTCTTGGTCGACCGATGTCCTGTAGATTGCTCAGATCATGGAAAACTTTGTTAGATTCAAATTCACTAGCCACAAGTTAAATATGCATGAAGTATAAACACAGAAAACTATTAACAAGGAGCATATATACACTTTGAACACTTAAACATTCATAACTAAAGATCAAGATCACATTCCTATTCATTTGTGCAATTTGAGAGCAACATGAACCAAGATACTATACGGTGTGAAAGTATGATTCATTAAATTTCTGCTAAGGTTTGAATGAAAAGATCAAGAAAATTGCTAGCCCAAAAACCCCAAGAATAAGCATGAACAACCCATTCATGACACTTAAGAACTAATGAAAAGATATCCATGAAAACCCCTGTATGAAGTCCATTAAACAATGAAGGGTCGACGCAACACAATAATGCATCGACGCTATCAAAATGAGACTGTATGACTTGGCTTGGTGGAAACAAGAAGAGGCCGACGCCATGCTAGGGGAGGTCAACTCTGTTGAAGAAATTGTAAACATTTGAGAACTCAACCCTTACCAACAGTTCTTGAGGAATGAACATAACATATACCACCTGTTTGACTTGTGAATAGGAGGATGACTCATTCACGCATTCATTCAAGTTCCAAATGATATCCAGCACGTAATCTGATTCTGCAAGATAAGATAATCAAGATATGAACACCTTGATTAGAATTCTTCAATAAACTTTCTCAACGACACATATACACAAGATTTGTCATCATTGAAACTTAACTACAGAAATCAACTAGGTGACCCAACAATCTCCCCCTTTTCGATGATGACAAAACGATGTGTGCATGATGTGTGCATGAATTCCAAATGACAATTTATTGACAAATACGGTATCCAAACTTGTGATGTTAAAACTATGAACATGTATGAGAACTATGAACATGTATGAGAACTATAAACATGTATGAACACTATGAAGTATCTAGAACTGAAATGCTAGAATTTAAACTGAAATGCACTTTGTTCTCCCCCTTTTTGTCATAAATAAAAATCAACTAACAATGGGGTTATTTAAACCAGATATGTACATGTATGATCTAGAGATGTGTATGAATGGAAGTATGAAATGATCCAAATTATTCATGCAAGCAAGCAAGTATGAAAGGCAATCAAGCAAGTAATACTATAACTCCCCCTCAATGGGGTAGAAGGATAGCAAGTGAATAGTAGATTCAAAACCAAATTGTGAGACATGAAGCATAATCAAAAAAGGTAGTTGTTGGTTTTAAATTATTCCTTCAAGTGTGTGGGTATGATGGTAAACAAGACAATATGGATGATGGAAGTGGAACTATGAACAAGTGCAACATCAACTCAAGCAACCAACATGAAGTGTAAAGCACATGGGCATGTCATCTTAACAGAAAATAAGCAGAGGAAAAGTAAAAACACACGCCAGGGCGTGGAGCAAAGGAATAAAAAAAACACACACCATAAGTGTGGAGCAAATAAAGTAAAGAGACAAGCAAGCAAGATGATGGAAGAATAAGACAAATGCCCAACTAAGGAACTATATATGATCGCCACCAAGGTAATTAAAATAGCAAGACTAAGATAATTACCTTGGAAAGAAGGTGGATGAAACCCCCGCCCACGGGAGATGAAACCTAGATGCTACGAACACAAAATGGTCAAATAGTGAACTGCTAACCAATGCCAAACGGTCTTATGATTGACCGCCTAAAGCCTAAAAATGGTCTTCTATAGGGCCGCCAACGCGCACGGAACAATAGCTTGGGACATGGATCTCCACCTCTCCCGGCTGACCAGAAGAGTTGGGCCTCCTGCTATGAACCCTGTAGACCTGCAAAACAATGTAAGAACAAAGAAAAACAAGACAATTAGCCCTTGGACAAGTGTAGTATCTATAATGCAATTAAGCTAAAGTGCATGACGGAAGGGTGAATACCTTAGGGGTTTAGTGTTTTTTAACCCCTATAGGGTATGGAAAAGAATAAGGGGATGTTTTAAAATGTGATTGAGATGCAAAGAATGTGGAAGAAGAAGAGGGAAGATGCTATGATCATGCAAAGGGACAATAGACCAAACTTAATAAAAAGACTCAAACTAGACAAAAGGAACATGATACTCCCTGGACCAGAAGCCTTATGGATGTGGAAGCAGCTTCTCCTTGGTTGGTACTTGCTCCAGAACGCAGCAGCACTTCGTGGCAAACCCTAAAAATCTCCTCTTCAAGCCATGAACTCAAGGGTCCTATTTATAGGCCCTCAAACCCTAGGTTCAATTTGGAGGGATAATGACTCAAAAATAGGACTGAAACTAGATAATCCTGCAAGATAATACTCCCAAGAGTCTACAGAAACATACAGAAGATTCTGGGAGTCTTTGGTGAGAGAGAAATCAAAGGATGAAGGACTATAGTTCGTCCACGGCCGAGCAGAGGAAGATCAGCAGAGCAGGACTCTCTGTTCCACTAGCAGTCTTGCGATAGACCGCCATAACCAAGAAACGGTCATTCGATAGACCGCTAAGAACATGAGTCCAGAAGAAGATAAGATCAAAGAGACCCAGCAGGATTTTCTACCCATTAGCGATCTATATATGGACCGCCAATGTCCACCTTGCGGTCGTACGATAGACCGCCATGGGAGAGGACGTGGCAAAAAGAGATAAAGGCTAATAAATCCTCAACTTAATCCAAAAAATAACCCTCATTAGACCATATCTAGGTCCAATAAGGTGAAATGACGATAAATCAATGGAGCTAAGTCCAACCAAGGAGAATGACCCATAAAATTAGTCCCAAAAATGACCAAAAATGGCCCAGTAAGCGGTGAATAACTCGGGACATCATAAAAATAAATAAGGAGACGACCCAACTCATTGGTAATAAAACTGGTGTCAACAGATGCCCCTCCTTAACGTCCTCTTTGTAGGGGAGCGAGCGGAGGTGAAGCGAAAGCGACACGGAACATGGAGGTGAAGCAGAGATGCAGCGGAGTGGACTGAAAAGCGGGTGTTAAGGTGACCCGACACCCATCCTCAACCAATGAGCAATAGGAATATTCTGGAAAACTTCGAACCAATCACAAGGAACGGCAAACTAAACGACGTAAGCCTAGAGGAACTATCAACTAAAAGGAAAGGAAAACATGACCAACCTCCTCACTGGAACGCACAGCTGATAGGCGGTCGGAGCAAACGAAAAAGTAAAGAGACGAGTAACTAAACTCCAGACAGGAATCCTTAGCTAACCAAACCGAGCAAAAAGACCGAAGGCAACCTTCCAACTCAGAGCGGAATAACTCTCCTTACTCAAGACCATGGACACATAGCTATCCACCATTATTGAGACACTTTAGATAGATCAGGGCACATGAATGCTCAAAGATGCGCATGATGCATGCTGGGCTAAAATAAAGAAATCATCAAAACGAATGCCAAGAAAGTATAAAATAGGAAGATACTCGAGAATAATATTGCTAGACCGGATAAATCAGGGTCAGGACACCATCTGCAACCACGGCGTGCAAGATAGAACCATCGTCCCCCAACCCTTCCAACCTAATAGCCTATCCAATGATTAAACATGTGCACCTAGATCATCATCATTTTTGGTAGAGGGGAACATCAGATTCTGGAACACATGAATGATCAGCTGGTTCTCGAGGTAATATATCTTAAATACCATATAGTAATGCATTAAGGGACTAGGAATCAAAATACTTACCTACCTGACGATGTGATTGCGTGATACGATGGCGTTCATGATCATGACAATAAGAAGATTAGCCATTTATAAGAGATAGATATGAAGCACATATGGAGTAAGAATAGAGCAAGCATATTACTTCAAATCATCAAGATATCCAGCAACCAAACGGTCTATAAATGGACCACTAGAATGAACTAACGGTCTAAATATAGACCGCTAGCCAAGGGCGGTTCACATTCCTCAATGCAGATGACCCGGATGAAAAATGGTCTAGGGGAAGACCGCCAACATTTGGCTAACACTCTAACGATAGACCGCTAAGCTCAGAGCGAATTCAAAACAGAATCGTTCGTTCATTCCCCCCATTCTATGCTCATTTCAATCAAACCAAACTACCATCGAGCCTACCCCACTCTTACTCCGGTGACCCACCGGCGACCACCGCGAAGCTGCATTCCCCATCCCCAAGATGGTGAAGAAGAGAGTTATAAAGCGCTTCCGACGGTGGATAGATGAAGAGGAAGTGCCGCCCACGGCGGAGGCGAACCCATCGATAGAGGAAGAAGGGCCGTCAGCCCAAGCGGAGGTGGAAGAGTCCCCTGCGGCATAGGAGAACTCTGAGGAGGCTGGAGATGGCGAGGAAGGGGCCCAGACGGCCAGAGAAGGGGCGGCGACGACCGGACGTCGATCGTCGGAGGTAGGTCGACGGCCCTAAAATTTAATTTTTGATTTCTACACACCATGCATGTGTATGAATGGACAGGGGAACTGATGTGACACAACTTATGGGAATGCAGCAATTAGACCAAGGAACATTGGACCTATCATGCAAGCACAACGCACAAGAGCGGAGACTCCGTAAAATTGCCGAACCACCGTGCGCACACGCTTCCCGGGGTGACTCGGTGATGACGAGTGGAGGTAGTGGAACAAGGCCCTTGCTAGTAGAGGGCCAGCAGGGTTATGGTTGCCCTCCCAAGGGTACGGTGCCCACAATCAGGGGGCTGGCTAGGTGCCTAAGGGCACCGGGTCACTCTCTCACACAGGTCCACGGTGACCGCACGCAAACTGGAAGCTTCGGGGTCGGGCGCTCTCTCACCGTCCAGCGGAGCAATTCCATGGATATTGAATGAACAAATACTGGAATGAGAGCAAGGGATAGAGTTTACCCGGTCGATTTGAAGAAACCAACCCTGTTCGGAGACGTGGGCGAGCGGGGAAGTGTGGGTTCCCGAACACTGCGTCGACGATGCTTCACCCTGTGTAAATATTTACATGCACTACTCCTCACGCAGGAGGGGGAACTCAGGGTGGGGAGATTAAGGGTACAAACAAACACTACCTCCGTGTAGGGAGGGGTGCTAAGCCAGCCAGGCGGAGAAGGGAGAATAACTAAGGAAGTAGCCGATTGATCCCTCCGTCGGTTCTGCCCGCTTCCGTGACTGCCAGATAAGGACTCGCTGATGACGCCGCCACGGGTTCTCCCGAACTCAGAAATCGCCGAAACCAGTGCCAAATCTTCACTGGTTGAACAAGGTGGATGCCTGAAATTTCTTGGGACTTCTTGTCATCGCTGACGGTCGAGGCAGGTGCTGGAACAGGGCAGCTTTGATCTGGTTCGGACTGGCTCCAGGGTATAGCAGCAGGAAGACGAACTCACCACGAACACTCCCGAGATCCGAATGAAGCGGGACCAGAATGGACGCGAGCGTGGCCGAGTCTTCTTAGATCAGCAACCAGGAAGGACCCCAGGAGAGGTCGGAGTCGGGAGAAAGAGCCCTAAGAGTGGGGGTGTGTCGGCACTGGCTCTGGCTGGATTGACCTGTGCACCCGAAGGAGAAAAATTGGAACGGGGTGCTCCGAACTCCAAACGAGGCTCTCCTTGCTTTGATGGACAGGGGCCTGGTAGAGGTTCGTCCCGGTCAAATGGCGCGCCAAGGGGAGCTGGGGTGTGGTCGCAGAAGCTTCTGAACTGAGGCTTTGGCCTCTTCTCGGGTGCCGGATGCGCTGTCGGGCGAGAACGGACGTCGTGGACGGCTCCAAACTCAGATCGAGGTGGGACCACCGCGCCTGCGAAGCTGACTGGAGGATCGTTTCATAAATATAGGGTGTGCCTACTGGAGCTCTGGGATGTAGCGGTGGTCAGCGCTGCAACAGGCAGGGACCTCTGCTGAACTTCAGCTGCACACAGGTTAGTAGAAAATGGTTGGATGGGATGGTTTCTTTGGTGGAGGGGTATTGGATATGGGGGAGATTGATGTGCGGAGATGGGAGGGGATAAGGGGAAGATGGGCAGGGGAGAAGATAGCAAGGGGGAGAGGTGGGGTGCGCTGGTGGCTATGGTGGGGAGAGAGGGGGTGGGGGCGAAAATGGTCTTGGAGGGAGAGGAGGGTTCCCTCCCTAGATTTGAAATGGGTTTAATGGAGGGTTTAATTTTGGTCTAGGGAATGGAAAGGGGTGTCTTGGGGATGTGAATGGGTGCTTGGGAGATGGGATTCTCCCTTGGGGATAGGAAGGGAGTATGGGGAATGGCAAGGGTCACCTAATAAGGGGGAGGGAATTGATGGGGGAAATTAATGCTTCTTGGGAGGTAAAGGGGCTTGGTGATGTGGCAAGTGGAGAGTGGGGGAGGTGGTGATGAGGTGACAGGAGGAAGGTGAAGGGGCAAGTGCGCCCTAGAGAGAGAGAGTGAGGAGAGAGAGAGGGCGCGTGGCCCCTTTAGAGAGAGGGGGGAGAGAGAGAGAGCTAGAGAGAGAGAGAATGAGAGAGATATTGATGGCTAGAGAGAGAGAGGGATTCTCACAATTGCTTTGTGGAATGCTTAATTCAAATTCTTCATTAGTTCTCAAAGGAGGGGTTGGGGTCCTATTTATAGGGACCCAAACTTTTACATGACAAGACTACCCCTGGCTTTACACATAATGACCAAGCTGTCCAAAAAGTAAACCAAGGGGTAGATGAAGACTCAAACATAGGGAAATGACTTAGGACCTAGGAAAATGACTCAAACAAAGGGGAAATTTACATCAAAATGACTCAAACAAAAGAGAGAAATACATCAAAATGATCCAGATAGACAATCTAAGTGTCGTGGGGGCCCTGCTCGATATGGAGCTCGATCCTATCCCTCTCCTGGAGGAAGTGAAATCTCGAGCGAGAGAGAATCATAGGTGATGTCCCCATCAATTCCCCCGGGCTGCGAAGAGCTTGACTCTGTCGAGTAGGGGCTCACCCTGCTATGATAATGCTCCAATATGTCGGGGTCCAGCTGCTGGAGATCCTCCCGACTCACCCATGCATCATCCGAAGGAGGCCGACCCTTCCAACGAAACAGATAGCGCTCATATACCTTGCTCCGGGTAGTAGTGACATGTTCATCCAATATCCGCTCCACTTGCTCACGTTGGTTTCTCGGGACTGGTGGAGCTCTCTCATGGGTAGGGGCTCTCTCAAGGGATGGAACAAGCTCTATGTCCTCACTGGGTGTCACCGTGGGACCCCTGTATGGCACCAGGCCAGCCATGTTGAAAGTGGGGCTTACTCCGTATTTCTCAGGGAGGTCTAAAACATAAGTATTAGCGCCAATGCACCTCAGAACCTGGTAGGGACCTGCTCCATGAGACCTCAGTTTTGAGACATTTCTAGGGAATAGTCTCTAAGTCCTCACCATCACTAAATCACCTACACAGAATTCTTGGTGGCGGTGGTGGGAATCGGCCAATTTCTTGCACACCTCGTTGCTCTTGTTGATTTGCTCACGAAGGTTGCTATGCAATGTTGTGAATGCTGACATTCTAGGGGTGATGGGTGGACCTGGGCAACCAAAAGTAGACCTATGATGCAATGCCGCCATGTAGATTTTGATGGACCTAGGTGGGCCGGGGCATCCATAGGTGAACCTATCATACAAAGTGGTGATGAATGCCGGGGGACCCGGACATCCGTAGGTGCTCCTAACATGCGTATGATCAATGATGAATGAGGGAGGGCCGTTACACCCGAATATGGACCAATCATGCATCCTACCTGGCATATGGGTGACATGAACAAGGGGACCCGACGTACTAATCATGCCAAGTGATGTGATATGCCAAGACATATGAATTCCTTTCCCAAAGATGACCTCCTTGTGTGGGGTGGTGGGGTGGCCTTTGAGCTTCGACTCAAAAGGGTCGAAGGGATCTAGGTAGGTGGACATCATGGAATGGGATAGTTCCTCAATTCCTAGTTGTATTTCACCCATGGTCATGGTTCCCTTGGTGTGGACCGAGTCTTGGGAGAGGTGGGCTTGGTCCAACATGGTTGGTTGGGGTAGGAAAAGGTTGGTGGTGAGTAAGGTGGGTGGATATAGGAGGGGATTGAAGGGGTCATGGTAAGGGTCTCCTAGGGAGAGTAACTCTAGGTCCTCATGGTCCTCACATAGTGGCGGTTCATCCTCCTCTAATTAAACAGTTGGGCCGAAGTCTTTGGTAAGTGGATCGGTCATGAGGAGATAGCTTAGCTTTCTACCCGATATAAGAAGCTCCAAATTGAGGAGAAGGTGGGGCTCATCGGGTGCGGGGAGGAATAATAGAAGGTCGCTAGTGTAGTAACCAATAGTGCAAATTGAGGTGATGGACCCAACACATAGGTGTAGGAGGTCAAAGCTCTTAGGTTGTTCGGTCATGGGGGTCAACATGTCAGTCAACTCCAATTGCCATGCTAAGCCCTTGAGAAGATCCCCTAATGTCTCCACTTGGTAAGATGATTGGATGGTGGTGTTATAGGAGGGTAAGGGTACTATGGGGAGGTCTAGCTCCATGGGAGGGCAAACATGGGCCATGATCTATCTAATTGGGTTCTCCCTTAGCCAAGTAACAATGGGTTCGCCTAAGATAAACTCGGCCCCAACTAGGGAGGGTGGTGTAGGGTGAAGACCCTCGTGCGAGGCTTCCCCTTCAATTTGGACATGGGTGCCCTCCATGGAGGGGATAGGGTCCGAAGGGACATTTGTCTCCATGTGGCTAAGTGGGTGGGCTACTTCTTCTAAAGCCAATGGGGTGGGAAGGTATTTTGATGGTGGGGTGATGATAGCCTGTGTGTGGTGCACCCGGGGTGGTGAACAAGGACGGGCGTGGGCTGGAATTGGGAGTGCAAGTAGTGGAGGCCTAAGTTGGGGTAGGATTGGGGTTGCTAGTGGAAGATGGGTGGGTTGAGGAGGATTTAGTTGGTTGGTCTTGGGAGGTGTGTCCCTTATGGGGGAAGATGGCGGCCGGGGCGGAGGCGGGGGCCAAAGGGACTGGAGTAGTATAGATTGGAGAAGGGGGTTTAGGTTGGGGTGTGGTGGCTATCTTGGGCCTCGGTGGACGGGTGGACATGGGTTCCACTTGGGTTTGTATGGTGAGGGTTAGGCGAGTGACTTTGGGTTGGGGGTTGGTGGCCCTCATGGGGGAAATCGGGTCGGTTAGGGGTCTTTTGCCCTTGGGATCGGCCGGTTGTGGAGGAGTGAGGGTGGGGGCCGATTTGGTTTGAATGGTGGTGGTTGGGTAGCAAAGTGTAGAGGTGTTGATTGGGGTTGGCATTATTGGTGGTGGTGGAGTTTGGGCCCTAAGGGAGGTCTTTGGTTGACTGGGAGAGAAAGGTGGAGTGGGAGGGTTCCTCGAATTATGGTTCTCCAAGTAGGAGGGGGAAGGTCGGGGAGCATAGATCTTCCTAAGCTCAATCTTCATCTCTTCCCATGAGATAATGGGCACTTGCTTCATAACCCTCCTTAAGCCCACTATGTGTTCCCACTTACTCTTGGCTTGACCCCGAAATAGTCCCTTGGCCTTGCGGACTCTCGCGGTTCCATATACCCAAGTCCTTTCAAAGTACCTTTCTATGGTAGCCTCCCACCTAAGATAGTCACTAGAACGTGATCCGTCAAAGGTAATATCTCTATCAAGGATGAAGTCCACGGGTGGCGAGTAAGCTAAGTAGGAAGTGGCCATGATGAACGGGGGATAAATGTAATGGCCCTAGGACAAGACTTAGTAGAGACAAGTCTAGAACTTGCTCTGATACCAATTGATGTGACACAACTTATGGGAATGTAGCAATTAGACCAAGGAACCTTGGACCTATCACGCAAGCACAACGCACAAGAGTGGAGACTCCGTAAAATTGCCGAACCACCGTGCGCACATGCTTCCCGGGGTGACTCGGTGATGCCGAGTGGAGGTAGTGGAACAAGGCCCTTGCTGGTAGAGGGCCAGCAGGGTTATGGTTGCCCTCCCAAGGGTACGGTGCCCACAATCAAGGGGCTGGCTAGGTGCCTATGGGCACCGGGTCACTCTCTCGCACAAGTCCATGGTGACCGCACGCAAACTGGAAGCTTCGGGGTCGGGCGCTCTCTCACCGTCCAGCGGAGCAATTCCACGGATATTGAATGAACAAATACTGAAATGAGAGCATGGGATAGAGTTTACCCGGTCGGTTTGAAGAAACCGACCCCGTTCGGCGACGTGGGCGAGCGGGGAAGTGTGGGTTCCCCGCACACTGCGTCGACGATGCTTCACCCTGTGTAAATATTTACATGCACTACTCCTCACGCATGAGGGGGAACTCGGGGTGGGGAGATTAAGGGTACAAGCAAACACTACCTCCATGCAGGGAGGGGCGCTAAGATAGCCAGGCAGGGAAGGGAGAATAGCTAAGGAAGTAGTCGATTGATCCCTCCGTCGGTTCTGCCCGCTTCCATGACTACAAGATAGGGACTCGCTGATGACGCCGCCACGGGTTCTCCCGAACTCAGAAATCGCCGAAACCAGTGCCAAATCTTCACTGGTTGAACAGGGTGGATGCCTGAAATTTCTTGGGACTTCTTGTCATCGCTGACGGTCGGGGCAGGTGCTGGAACATGGCAGCTTTGATCTGGTTCGGACTGGCTCCATGGTACAGCAGCAGGAAGACGAACTCGCCACGAACACTCCCGAGATCCGAATGAAGCGGGACCAGAACGGATGCAAGCGTGGCCAAGTCTTCTTAGATCAGCAACCAGGAAGGACCCCAGGAGAGGTCGGAGTCGGGAGAAAGAGCCCTAAGAGTGGGGGTGTGTCGGCACTGGCTCTGGCTGGACTGACCTGCGCACCCAAAGGAGAAAAATTGGAACGGGGTGCTCCGAACTCCAAACGAGGCTCCGCTTGCTTTGCTGGACAGGGGACTAGTAAGGGTTCGTCCTGATCAAATGGCGAGCCAAGGGGAGCCGGGGTGTGGTCGCAGGAGCTTCTGAACTGAGGCTCTGGACTCTGCTCAGGTGCCAGATGCACTGTCGGGCGAGAACGGACGTCGTGGACGGCTCCGAACTCAGATCAAGGCGGGACCACCGCGCCTGCAGAGCTGACTGGAGGATCTTTTCAGAAATATAGGGTGTGCCTACTGGAGCTCTAGGATGTAGCAGTGGTTAGCGCTGCAACAGGCAGGGACCTCTACTGAACTGCAGCTGCACACAGGTTAGTAGAAAATGGTTGGATGGGATGGTTTCTTTGGTGGAGGGGTATTGGATATGGGGGAGATTGATGTGCGGAGATGGGAGGGGATAAGGGGAAGATGGGAAGGGGCGAGGATAGCAAGGGGGAGTGGTGGGGTGCACTGGTGGCTATGGTGGGGAGAGAGGGGGTGGGGGCGAAAATGGTCTTGGAGGGAGAGGAGGGTTCCCTCCCTAGATTTGAAATGGGTTTAATGGTGAGTTTAATTTTGGTCTAGGGAATGGGAAGGGGTGTCTTGGGGATGTGAATGGGTGCTTTGGAGATGGGATTCTTCCTTGGGGAAAGGAAGGGGTGTATGGGGAATGGCGAGGGTCACCTAGGAAGGGGGAGGGAATTGATGGGGGAAATTAATGCTTCTTGGGAGGTGAAGGGGCTTGGTGATGTGGCAAGTGGAGAGTGGGGGAGGTGGTGATGAGGTGACAGGGGGAAGGTGAAGGGCCAAGTTCACCCTAGAGAGAGAGAGTGAGGAGAGAGAGAGGGCGCGTCGCCCCTTTAGAGAGAGAGGGGGAGAGAGAGAGAGCTAGAGAGAGAGAGAATGAGAGAGATATTGATGGCTAGAGAGAGAGAGGGATTCTCACAATTGCTTTGTGGAATGCTTAATTCAAATTCTTCATTAGTTCTCAAAGGAGGGGTTGGGGTCCTATTTATAGGGACCCAAACTTTTACATGACAGGACTACCCCTGGCTTTACACATAATGACCAAGCTGTCCAAAAAGTAAACCAAGGGGTAGATGAAGACTCAAACATAGGGAAATGACTTAGGACCTAGGAAAATGACTCAAATAAAGGGGAAAATTACATCAAAATGACTCAAACAAAAGAGAGAAATACATCAAAATGATCTAGATAGACAATCTAAGTGTCATGGGGGCCCTCCTCGATATGGAGCTCGATCCTATCCCTCTCCTAGAGGAAGTGAAGTCCCGAGCCAAGGAGAATCATGGGTGATGTCCCCATCAGGAATGGGTCTGGGGACCCATTAGAATGCTTTGTAGGCCCTTTGGGCCATTTTCAATGCTTGGGGAAACGAGGCAAAACACTGCCCGTTCTCTGGGTGCCTAGCGGTCTAGGGACGACTGCTAGGAGGTAAGAAACGGTGTAAAGGAGACCGCTAAGGAACCAGCGGGTTTTTTGTGATTTTTGATTAAAATGCAAATGCAATGTATGTTTGATGAATTATATGAATGACTGATGATGATGTGTTTTGAATGAATGTAGGGGAAGAGGCGGACTCGGATTTCATGGCTGCAAGTCCGGCAGTTTACTTAGCAATGCCAGACTACCAGAGGGAGATATTAGCAGCGATGGGGTTCGGGGAGCTTCTCAGCATAGAGGTGACGAGGATCGACACAGCCTTGCTGTATGCACTCCACGAGCTATAGGACTCGATCAGCAGAGCTTTCTTGTTCCCGTGGGGACATATGATCTCGACGTTGGAGGACGTCGCGAGGATCACCGGATTGAGAGTGCACGGGGCTCCAGTGACAGGATGGACATATGCAGACTATCGGGAGATGGCATAGGAGCTACTAGTGCCAGACCTGATGAGACCAGGGCACAGTTCCTCGATGCTGGCCAGAGTAACTCTCCAGGAGTGTTTGGGATTGCGAGGAGCGGCTATAGCCGTCGGAGAGTTACCCGAGGAGCAGATTAGGAGCCTGACAGACCGGGCACGAGAGAGAGTGTCTGCGGATCCGGGACCAGAGGGGGACATCACCCTCCGACGCTTCTTGATTTTACTATTCGGGAAGCTTCTATTCGCAACGAGGGTAGATGGAGTGAGCGTTAGGCTCCTTCTCTATTGAGAGATCTGGATGGCGTTCGCGAGTATGCTTGGGAGCTGCAGTGCTAGCCTTTCTGTTCGACTCCCTCAGCACCACCAACTAGCAGACGATGCTGGGCGGGTTCACACCTTTCCTTCAGGTAAATGCTTGACTCTAAACTCTTATGCTTATATGCCCACTATATGCTTATTGTTCATGTTTGTTGACATTTTACTAATTCAGGTATGGATCTACCTATACCTCCCTGGCATCGGGCGAGGGAAGGAGGTACATCCCGACCAGATCCCCATTGTGAGACGGTGGTCGGTGGCTCGGGATATAGGGTTGCTTTGACGCTTAGTGCGGGTGATCTAGGACAACTTGGATACATTCCCATATGCATCGATAAACTTCCAAAACTCAAAATCTCTAGATGCAATTAAATGCTTCTAAATGCTTCCTAAATACTTATCAAAATGTTGACGCTTCACCACATTGCCCTTTTTAGGTGCGTTGCACACCCTATCCTGACGAGGGTCACGAGGGACAGCCTTGGGTGGAGGCTTCTCAGGCGTACGCCGGACGAGAGATCTGGCTTCACTATTTGAACATCATCGAGCCTTTACATCATTGGCTGATAATGAGGACCAGAGAAGTACACCAGCCAGATGTGGAGTTCCCAGCGCGAGACGATGAGCACATCAGGCGGTCCTCGAAGGGACTTGGCGGGGAGATTGACTGGGTCACTTGGGCGCTCGACCAGGCACGAGACTGGTCACATAGAGGCCGGGTGGTGAGGACCCGAGCTGACAATGATGAGGCCTACCTGAAGGCCTACGCGCGGAGGTACGGCGACCAGGTGTTTGGTGGCGTCCAACGATCGGTATGACTTTCTAAACTCATGCGCTTCAATTAATTAACTTATTCCTATTTGTATTGACACCTTGATTCGCTATATGCAGCTAGACCCCAAGGGTAGGATAGCAGAGCTCCAGGGCCTCCTCCACTCCACCGTACAATAGAGGGATGAGCTCCAGCATGCTCTAGATCTTCTGGTGAGAACCTCAAACTTAATTACGCTTATGATGATGAATGTGACTAACCTTGACTTCTAAAATGCAGCCAGCCGAGGGAGCGCAGTGACGCAGACCAGATGCTCCTTCCTCTTCATCCCAGCCTGCGGGAGACCGAGTCGAGCGAGATGCGGACTTTGCTCAGGTAGTGGCTCGAGTTGAGGAGGCCAAGGCCACTCTCGCAAAGAGGGTAAGCAAACCAAACCGAGACCCTTTTGACTTAAATGCTTATGGTATGCAAATGCCTAATTGTGATGAATGCTAATGTAGACGAGAGAGCTGACCACTGCCTTGGCCGAGGTGGAGCGGTGGCGAGTAGAGGCAGTGGAGGTGACTCACCTTCATGAGGAGGTGACGCGACTGGGCACAGGAGCGGCTCGTCATCACGCAGAGGAGGAGGAGGTGGAGCTACTCAGAGCGGATGCCGCACGGCTGAGGAGCGAGCGAGACCAGTCCCGAGTGCAGGTCATCGAGATGAGGGGGGTAATTGCGGGACTAAAGGATGCCCTCCGACTTCTGGGAAAGAGGTCAGATGCTAGTAGGAGCCAGAGCGTTGCACCGAGCAGCGCGGTCTGAGGTTACTTCACTGGTTCTTCCGGCTACCGAAGGAACGAGGACGAGGAGTGACGACGCCGTCGCGAGGAGGAGAGCATTGCCATAGAGCTGCCAGCGAAGTGGCATGAGGGCATGGGTGATAGTCGTGGTCCAGGAGAGGGACTGTCCGAGTGACTTGTACCTTTTCTTTTCTTTTTTGTTATGATGGACACACACATGTACATGACATCTTAGTGATATATATATATATATATATATATATATATATATATATATATATATATATATCTTTTTTATTTATTTATGCAAAACTGTGTGAAATACTGACTCACTTACTACTCTTGGGACTGACAGAGAGCGGGAGAGGATGAGAGAACAGAACAGGACTGGCGAACGAGTCAGATGAAAGTTAGCCAAAACCTGACAGAAACTGGAAAATGGTCTAATGTAGGACCGCCACATTGGAAAAAATGGTCTAACGATAGACAGTTAGGGGAACGGGAGATAAGGTGGTGAAGAAGAATGGAAAATGGTCATTTGACGACCGTTTGTGAGCTCTTAGCGGTCGAACGATAGACCGCTAGAGATAGGACACAGTGAAGTCTGCGCGGGACTCTTCCGTGAGGGTCCTAATATGAGGATAGGGGTCCCTAATCTGCACCAAACCCATCCTAACTCAACTTGAAGCTACCCAGCCTTAATCCTAATGCAATAGGACTAAAACCAAAGCCTTATAACTTGGACTAAACCCTAGAATTCGCAGCTCACAAGAATTCTCTACTACAAGCCTTGAAATTTCATCAAACATCATCCAATTCATCATGAAGAGGAGCTTTGACGCTAGTGCTATGGGTGAGGTCGCCTACACCAGACCAAAGGCGGCTAGGAGAGAGCATGGGGAACTACAGTGGCTGACTTTGATCCCCAAACACCTGAGTTCAAGTTCTTCAAGAGAAGTAAGCATAAAAAAAATTATGTACTTCCTTAATTTCTTCTTGTGGCATTCCCCTCTCTTCTTCCTCTTCGTTTTCTTCTTTTCCAGCTTCTTCCTGGCCCACGATGCTACTCTAGCCTTAAGTGGGTGGCTCCCATGATAAAGAAACTTCCTTTAGAGGTTCTTTCCATCCTAAGGGCATGGCACCTCCACCCTTTAGTAGTTCTAGCCAAAAAATTCCAGAAAATCTTCCTAAATTGGCCAAGCATTTCAGCTCTTGTAGAATTATGGCATCCTCAAACACATACATTCGTATTCCCAACTTTTGAGGCCACTGTCCTACTAGAAGAGGTAGAGACCTACCTAGCCCTTCCTAAGACCAAGGCGGGGGATGAAGACCTAGTGAGCCATACGGTCGAGCCCATAGACCCATCACCCATATTAGGGGATTTCATTCACAACCCAAAAGATGTTAGGACTATGATCAGCCCGTGCCATGTCCATTTGATACTCATGGCTCAATAGATCACCGCTTATTGTAATAACAAGAGTTGGAGATTTCAGGCCATAGCCAAGGCTACCTCAATTTGCTTATGCGGGGTCTTTCTTTTCACCACCACCGACCACCTCTTGGACATCCAAAACCTTAGCATTATTAATGGGTTGTGGCGGGGTTTATCTATCTCTCAAGCGGTCCTTTCTTACCTTTATGAAGGCCTTAGTTCAGCTTGTCTAGGGGGGCCACTCTTCGAGTCAATGATCACCCTTGAGTGTTGGATGGGAGTGAGACTGAAATTTCTACCCAAGGAGGACATGCCTTCAGCTAGCCACATATTCGAGAGCCACCCTCTATCCTTTATAGGAGGCGCATCTGGATTTTCTTCACAGGTTGAGTGCCGAACGGCGGACAAGAAAATGCGGGATGATTGGTGCCTCTACCTCAACACTTTGCCAATCGACAAGTTCATGATGCGACCAAGAGCACTTCAAGGCACCACACTCAAATTACCTCGGCGACCGGGCCTAGATCTTCAGCTAGTGGGGAATACTACCTTGGCGATCTACAACCCACACAGATGCTACTTACAGATCGGGCTACCCCATACTACGATTTCTGCATTACCACACTACCCTCCCCTTCAAGCTAGGAAGATAGGGACGGAGGAGGACGAGCTAGCAGTCCGAAGCGCTCTGACCATGTGGGAGGTCAGTCGGGTACGCACCTTACAAGCAGAAGTAGCGGAAAATGAAGAGGAGTACCGTGCTTATGTGAAAGAATTGCGCAAGATACGGCCCTACGCGGATAGGAAATTGAATGTAATTTAAACTTCTTTCCTTAATGTACTTGAAATGATTAATAGAATGATGTTTAATGAACTTGATTGAATGAAATAAGAAGATTGATTTGGGATACGTGGAATGGAATGGTTGAATGAACTTGAATGAATGGACAAAACAGCGTAGAATCGAGTTCTCTGTCTGATAAACGGCCTAGAGTAGGGCCACTAACCACTGCTAACGGTCTAACGATAGACCACCAGAGCAACGCTCAGGAAAACTCTGAGAGTTTTGGCTTTTGGGGGTGCATAGCGATCGTGACTTAGACCGCCAAAATAGGTATAACGGTCTATCGAAAGGCCGCGAGGGACAACGCATAGAGAAACTGAGAGTTTTGGCTCTCGGACGAGAAAAATGGTCTCCTGATAGACCGCCATAGTATTTAGCAGTCTAACAATAGACTGTAAGGGACCCAGAGATAGGAAATTTTGCGAGCTTTGAATCTTGAGTGAATTAAACATGCATCTGCACACACTCAAACAAGAAAACAAGTTAAATCTGTTCTTAGACTCAACCCCTTGCCTGTAACAAGTTAGAGAATGACCAATTCTTGATTTTTGGTCAAGGGGTGGAGCCTTATTAAATAGGCGGAAAATGAAACGAAAAAAATGCAAAATGCAATGCATGTTTATGCAAAGATGATGGTATTTTTTGGAATTTTGAAAAGATTTGATTTTTATAAGTTTTGGAATATCTAATTTTTTTGGATTTTGGAATATATAATTTTTTTGGATTTTTAAAAAATATAATTTTTTTGGATTTTTGAAATATATGAATTTTCTTTGGATTTTTGAAATATATGATTTTTCTTTAGATTTTTGAGGGCAAATTCCGTCCTGGCACCAAGAGCCCTACATGTATCACTAGGAATCTCCTGATGTCGGCGTGCTTTCAAAGTGACAACCACTGGCCAGGGCCAATCTATATGCCGATGCTTCTACGGAGGCCATACCCAGGGTACTGTCTGGTCCTAAGAGACAAAAGAATTCAGGGGATAAGCTTAGGCCAAGTGTAGAGGTTTTTAGGGCTTGAGTCCTTTTCATGACAACTCTTTCAGAGATTCATTTTGTTGCGTCGGGGCTTTGTGTCCGTCATCGAACCTTTATCCACCCTAGGCACACATACGGTCGGGCTCATAACGTCTCGCGGGATAACTGTACTGCCACTCTTGCCATGCCTAGTTTTATGTCTTCTTATTATAGCTTTGATCCTTTGAAATTCGAGCTTTTTTAAGATGAGCTTTTCTTCTATGCCGTGACTGTTGCTCCTTTTACTTTTTCTTACTTTTCTGTTATAGAATCAGGTCATAACGAACTGCCCTTATTTGAGACCTCCTCTCATTAGGGTGTTTAGATCGATCATCGCCCCCTTATTCGCCTCTTGCCCCTAGATTAAGCCGAGGAGAGAAACGGACAGGGACCCTGACTTCCCCCAAGCATGGCCAAGGAGAAACGGTGTCTACATAACTGGGGAAACCCGACCAGGGACGTCGTGAAGTGTGTGATTTCCCAGACTCGGGATCCTCCTTCATGATCAAGAAAATGGACAGTTTGCTTACCGGGCTTTCATTAGCCTGACTCTAAGGGAAAAAGCGTTTAAGATACTACCCATTCCAAGCATGAGATAGCTCCTCACCTTCTGCGTTGACTAAGCAATACGCATTCCCTGGATAAGCCTCTCTAACGACGAACGGACCTTCCCAGTTAGGTTGTAACTTAGACCTACGACCTCCAGATCGAATGAATTTACGTTTCAAAACCATATCTCTAATTTGAAATTTACGCTCAATTATGTTCTTTTGAAAATAACGTGAAACTCTCTTTTGATAAACGGACACGTGATCGGTCGCATTCATCCTCTTCTCATCCAAGAGTTCCAGCTAAACGAGCAACGCCTCTCGACGTTCATCGAGATTAAGTTCCTTATCGAGCTGCACCCTTAGGGAAGGGATTAGGATCTCGTATGGGAGCACCGCCTCTATCCCGTAGGTAAGAGCATAGGGCGTCTGCCCTATAGGAGTACAGACGGAGGTGCGGTAAGCCCATAGAGCTTCCACCAATCTTTCAGGCCAATCAGAAAATTTGTGAGATTCGCACGTTTTCTTTATGATTTTAAGAAGGGTTTTATAAGTGGCCTCAGCTTGACCGTTGTCTTGAGGATAATATGGCGATGAATGATGCAATGCAATATTGAACTTCTTACAGAGGTCTTGGAGCTCTTGAGAGATGAATTGGGGACCATTTTTGGTGACGATGCTGCTTGGCACTCAGAACCACGAAATGATATTCTTCATGATAAAGTGACATACCTGTTGACACCCGTTTTTTGCCTATGAGTTGGGTCATTCCTCTTACCATCATTGGTTGATGTCTCGAGTTGTCCATTACTCATTGGGCCATTTCCAGGCATGTCTTTGGGCTTATTTTATGAGTGTCTCCCTCCCTGGCTAGGTCTGCTCTCGAATTCGGGCTTAATGGGCCTTGATTTTGCTTGATTTTGGGTTAAATGGGCTCATTTACCCTAATTTATCAATTTCAACTGCCCAACAGTTGCGCGGTCTATCGTTAGGCCGTGTATGTATTGAATGGTCAGATTCGGGACCGTGTGCAATTTACGGTGATTTATCTCTGCCTTTTCTACATTTCCACCCACACGGCCTATCACTCGACCGTTCAGTGTGTTGGACGGACCATTATACGACTGTGTTGTTTTCATGGGCAGTTGTTTTAAATGCACGGTCACAGGATTAGCCGTTCAGTGATTCGGCGGTCTATTTGGAACTGTTTACAAGCTTAGAACGATTTATTGGATATTTATTTAATTTTTTGAATTTTCACTGACAAGCCATTGCACGGTCCAAGTTTAGCCGTTTATTGCCATTGAACGGCCTATCTTTAGACCGTCCAGTTCCCAGAGTCGTAAATTGATGAATTTTCCAGATAATTATCTATTTATCCTATTTTTTTAGATTTTTTACCGACACGCTTTACACGGCCTGCATTAGACCGTGCCATTCATTGAGTGGTCTAGCATTAGACCGTTTTATCCTAAAGTGTCCAACGCCGTGATGGCCAGTCAGTTCGATGGATAATTGGATAATTTCATATTTTATTATATTTATCACCCACAGCATTAGATGGTCTAGCAGTGGACTGTGTACATGATTGGGCAGCCTATCGAGGGACCGTGTACAGGCCCGAGATCTGTGGATTATTTGATTTTTCTCTCTCCATCCGTGGCTAAACCCCTAACTTCTCCCACCCATTTCTTTGCGGTTTCCCTACCAAATGGGGTGCCATTTGATCCTGGTGGAAGATTAGAGTATTATCCACGGGTTTTATTTAATAACCTCGGGTTAATATCCATTGGAAAACCCAAATTTGGGGTTGGACTTTCAGGCATCTATAAATAGAACCCCTAGTCCAAGCTTGAAAAGGGGGGATCCAACGTCGACGTCGAAGCTCTGCCGAATTCCTGAGCGAGCTGTAGCCATGGAGGGAGGCTCTCTACGTCCTTTTGAGCCTCCGGTCAAGGGAGTAGTTATTTCTAGTTGTGTTTGGTCTAGGCTTTTAATGGTCTTTTCATCTTTTGCATGCTCATCTCCATAGCTTTTCATCCACATTTTTGCACTTGCCATCTTCATTTTACATCACTCCTATCATTTTCACGCCCTATAGGGGTTTAAAAACCACCCCAGGTATCGCCCATTCCATGCCATTATGTTGATTTTTCATTCTATTTTATAGTTGCTACACATTCCAGGGCTAATTTGGGTTGCTTTTCTGTTGTCTACGTTGTTTTGCAGGTCAGCATCAGCACAGCACGAGGCCCATCCCCTCTGGCCGGCCGGAAGGGGTGGAGGATCAAGTCCTACAACTTGAGTCTGGCGACTTTGAACGGTCTTATTCCATCCGTCTTCAGAAAAGTGCGGTCCACCACGAACCGTCCGGATCCTGTGAGCGGTCGTCTGCGAACCGTTATGGAGCCAGTCCAGCCTTCATCCCGCTTCTCTTTCCAGCGCTATGAATGGCCTATCATGCGGCCGTGCCATCCACTGAGCGGTTCTCCCTGGACCGTGTACTACTGCCAGCGTTGCACTTCAGGCGAGTGTCTTCTCCCTTTTCCAAGGTACGTAGTACTCTTCGGTACACTGTGTCTTGGTGGAGATCACGATCACACACACCTCTCCACCCTTTCTTTCCTTCATTTTTGATTGTCTTTATATTTTCATCTTGATCTAGAAAGGTAAAAGGGAAAGAAGGAAATAGGGGGGGAAACATGTCAACATCCCATTTTTTGGCGATCACGGTGGGACGCCTAGTACCCATCGTGCTGTTGTTTTGCTGACCTGTGTTCTGTGCTTGGTTAGGCTTTCTAAGTAGTTTCAGGTTGCTATTTCGTCCACCCCGGGTTTTTGTCCTCGAAAGTGTACGCGGTTCCTTCAGAGCCGCTCAATAATTCCTGCGGTGGGGTGATAGACCGTTCAGTCTCAATCTTAGGTGCGCTACTGTTTCGTTTCTATCACGCTGCTGTTGATTGCGCGATTTCATCCCAGCCGCTCCTCTGTTTCCACGATCAGACGATAGACCGTCCATTTCCATCTCACGAGTGTCTGTGCTTCTGTGAGTCTGTTAGTTTCAGCGGTCCTGTTTGGGCCATTCACTGATTTCCACGGTCTATCCAAGGGCCGTTTACGTCTGCTGGCTCAGGTACGTTACTGGTTTTCATACACTTGTGCTTTTTACTGATTCTCTGCGGTTTGTCTAGGGCCGTTCTGTAGTTTGCACGGTCGATCGATAGATCGTCTAGTCAGGTACGCTGCTGTCACAGAAACCTCAGTTCATTTCAGTTTAGTTCTTTTCATTACTCCCTGTCACTGGCGATCCTTCCCAGGCTGTTTATCTCCCTGAGCGGTCTTCCACCAGACCACTTTTATGCGCTACAGTGCACCCGAGATTATCATGTTGATCATTATTCCATATCATCTTATACTTGTTTGGGTGCTAGTTTCATCTCCCCTGATTATTATTTATTTCTGCATGATTATTTTCACACTTGTCATAATAGGTTGGTCATTGTTTGCTAGTTCTAGGCTAGACTTTGCATGCACTCCGGTGTGCATAGGATTCATGCATTTTTATCACATTGTAGTTGCATTCCTACCTTGGTAGGGGAACCTCTCGTCTCCATATTCCTTGGAGCCGACTTGGCGACCTTACCCGGGACCTCCGTAAGTCCCCGTGAGCCGTGGATTTCCACACGGACACCGAGCCGGTTGTACCTTTTCCACCTCGTAGCTGTGCGTGTTGCATACATCGTGAGAGAGTTAACCATAGATTAACCCAAAGTTTGGACCTTGTTCCCTATAGGTTTACTATTTTGAGGGAATTGACCTTAATTCGAATCATTAAAAGGCCCATCGAAACTTTAGAAAAATAAAAATTGACGATCATATCAACTTGTTTGATCTTGGTTGAACCCCCTCACACCCATATTGTCTATTTGGGCCTGTCCAAGCCCATTTGTGTTATTTCGTGCTGCATCCCCCATCATCCATATAAATTTTGTTATTAGGCCCATTTAGGCTAGATCATTCTGTGCGTCCATTTGTTTAGTCTCATTGTCCTAGGTTTCTTTTTCTTTCTTTTCTCCTTTGCATTATTGAGTCAATCCCCCACTTTAATTCTCGAGTCCTTTACTTCCCTCATTGTATTTTCCTGATTTTTCCTGTATAAAGTCTCCATTTGCCGTCATGGAGCGCCATTTTTCTCCTATATATTACCCTTCTTCCCCCCCATTTTCCTATTCCCGTGTGGATTCCTCTTCCCACGCGGGCCCATCTTCTCGTGGGCCTTCCGACCTGCAAGCAAATCTCATGGCCCACCTATCATCTCTTCCTTGCCAAACGGCCCCGGCTCAGGCCCAAAAATTCATTGCTAATCATCTTAATGGGTCTTATTCTCATAACGGGCCTCCCACTTCTACTCTTAGTGGGCCCCCTTCCTTTAACGGGCCCTCTTATTCTCTTAATGGGCCCCATGTTACTGCTGGCCCAATCAGTCCTTATTCCCATGGTCATGATCCTTCCAGGCCCATGCATCCTTCTATTTCAGTGGGCCTTCCTTCCTCTCAGTCCAGATCTCCTTATACGGCCCAATATCATAATCATGGTCCAAATCCACACTCTCTTGCTCAGGCTGGCTTGCATCCTTCCCGATCTCTCCCCATTGAGGAGATGATTGCTCAAGCCCAATGCCAGCTTGATGAACTTCAACGTCAAATTGATCCCAAAACTTCTTTGAGTGTCCCGTTTGCATTCCAAGGTCTTCAGCTTCCACCGCGTTCACAAATTCCCGCATATCGCCGATATGGTGGAGTCGATGACCCCTACATTCACTTGAAGAAGTTTCTTTATAAGTCAACCCAATTCCGACATGACCAACGCTTGATGGCTTATCTGTTTGGTCTATCTTTAGAAGACCTGGCTTGGGATTGGTTCTTTGCATTGTCGCAAGATCAAGTGGTGAATTTCCAAGCCGTTCAAGAGAAATTCCTTCAGCAGTATCAAGACCAGGTTGGGCCCAGGTATTCCATGGTTGATCTGGCCCATGAGAAGATGAAGCCCGACGAGGAGTTCTCTACCTTCGCCGACCGCTGGCATCACCTGGCCGCGCAAGTCCCGGGGCATATTCCAGAGGGAGAGCAAATCAAGATGATCATTTCTAATGCAAAGCTCGAGTACCGCTTTATCTTAGCCTTGAACGTTATCACCTCATGGCAACAGCTTTATAGCCGAGCCCGCTTCACCCGCCAACAACTCCTAGTTTCCCTTGACCCCGAGTCCCCTCCACCTTCTATGCCTACATATGCCTCCTATCCATCACCTTCCATGAGTCAGCCATCCACCACATATCCTTCCACAAGTCAGCCTTTCGCTCCCCCACACCCATATACCTTCACATATCCCTCCACATATCAACCCTCCACGAGTCAGCCATCCACCTCTTCATACCCGCATGAACCTCCACCTCCGGTAAAGAAAACACGACACTCCGAGCAGGTGGATGCCGTCTATATACCCCCTCATCCTGCTCCGCATATTCCTTCACCAAATCCTTCCCTTAGCCATGCGCCATTGACTACGCAACCTCCACTTCCATCCCCGCAACCTTCTCCATCACCTTCCCATATCCCTCGGCATCCACCGTGCCCGAAGCGGGCTCCTTCTCCGTCGTTGTCGGAGTCTCTTACAGACATTTTTAGGGCTTTGATGGTCGCTCACGCGTTGCAGCTCCCTCCGATTGTGCCTTGCCGACCCGTGGTCGGGGATGTGTTTCAATATTGTGAATTTCATCGCCAGCAGGGGTATTTGGTTGAGGATTGCCCCGAGTTTCAGGAACTTGTTTATGGTTTGGAAGATAAGAAGATGATCGATTGGGCCGCCATGCATGAAGCTATCTTAAATCTCTGCAATAAGCATCAGCAGTAGCAAGAAGTGCCACCCAGGTAGCCATCTCCACTACAAGACAAGGGGCACCCCTGTGATTCTTTATCTGGTATTGCACCTACTCTGTCACCTATTCCATCACATGTTCCCTCCCCAATGCTTTTGTCCACCTCGTTGCCTACCTCATCACCCTCTTCATCTCCACCTACCCCCTCACCTTTACCATCTCCTACTCAACCTCCATCTTCTCCACAGACCCAAGCCTCTGCTCAGGCAAGTGCTACCTCTCCTTCCTCCTCCATTTCCACCACCACTTCTATTCCCGATGCCACTCGACGCGTTGTGTCGATGCGTCGAAGGTGGGCATCATAACTCTCCACTTCCTCCGCCTCACCACCACTGTTACCATCCTCACCTCCACTACCTCCATCGAACACATCACCTTCTCCACCATCTCCAATACCCCTACTGCTATCACCATCGTCTTCATCGCCTCCTCTCCCAGCGACCCCTCTTTCATCACTTCCTCCATCTCCACCGCCTTTACCCTCCCCTTCGCCATCGTTGCCCGAGCCTGAGCAGGCTATACCTATACCCACATCTCCACCTTCGCCTTTACCCTCTCCTACGGCTCCACCTTTGCCTTTACCCCCACTTACGCCTTCCGAGCCTTTACCCACGCCTTCCAAGCCTATTACCTCCACTTCTCCATCCCTTTCCACCCCACGGAGCGGGTGCGCACTATCTCTGGTGCCCCTTGGGTCTGGTCCCCATGGAGATAATGAGCCGAACCAGGTTTTGATTGTGCATTTCAAGATTCAAGATGTCATTTGTCGCATGCCAATCCGGGTCCTGGTCCCTGGCTATTTTGGGGATAATGAGCCTGCATTTTCAGAAATGGTTGCAAAGAAGAGTTCACTTGCACTAGTGCCGGTTTCTTCACAAGCGAGGCCGGTGGCAATCTCATTGCTCGCCGGGGCATTCACTATTGATGCTATCATTTCTCTTGGATCCATTGTTGTTCAGTTCACTGGCCGAGAGGGGTTCTCTACTCGGATTGTGCTAACCCATACGGCCACCAAGAGCCTGATGGATTTCCTATACAAGGGGCAATTGGTCATATCTTCTGCACTTTCCAAGGACATTCTGCACTCGTTATGCAATCTCCCTTGGTTTATTGGTGAATCGGTCACATCAATGCCGCGCATTACTCCCCCTCAACTTTGTCCTGCTCTTCTGGTAAGGGAGTTATGCTTCATGCCCGATTGTCGAGTGAAGATGCCGAATCTCATGTTGTTAGTACCGAGTGACAAAACTCCACGGTTCTCTGATGTTCATCCCAAGGAGTTATCTATCCAAGAATGTCCGCCTATGGTTAGCACTGGGTGTCTAGGGGCAACCGCCCCGACGAAGCTGCATATTCATGACCGAGCTAGGTCGTCTGCCAGATGGGCCCGTTATTTGAGGAGACATTATAGATCAAGAAGGCCGAAGTCTGGGTCCATGCTAGGCGGGTCCGTTACAAGATAGTTTCTGCCAAGAAGAGGCGACAGTGCAAGTACAAAGGCCGCATGTTCTGCACTCGAGGGGCCGCTACTACTTCATCTCCTTTCTTCCATTCATCATTTCTTCTACTCGGCTTCCACCCTTGGGTGGTGTATTTACCTTCTCCCTATCCAATTTAAGTTGTTTTCTCGTCTTTTCGGGTCCGCAAACCCCCATTCTTCTTTCTCTCCTCATCCGGAACCTCCAGATTCTCCATTTTCTCATGATTCTAGGCCTCGGCCTATGTCATCCTTTCATCCCACTTTCGGGGCTTCTTCTGGTCCTTCTCCTCTAGTATTTTCGGGTTATACTTCTCATTCTCTTTCCCCGACCCTATCGGGTGACCGTCATTCTTCTTCCCCGACCTTGTCAGATGTCGATCATTTCCCTTCCCCGACCTTGTCGGGTGTTTATGCTTCTTCTTCCCCACCTCTGGCAGGTGATCGCGACTCTCCTTCTCCAACCATGTCGGATGATTCTTATTCTCCTCTTTCTTCTTACTCCTCCTCACCCTTCCGGGATTCTTGCCCTTTTTCATGCTGTTTTCGAGGCTTTAGCCCGCCTTGATCTCAGTTAATCCCTATTTATTCTGTATCTGGTTCCTTGTTATCAGGGCCTCAGTGCCATAACGAGAAAGTTCTAGCCCTCATCTCTCTTCTTTTTTATCCCTTCTTCGTCTAGTATGATGTCTTTCACTCCTCTATGTCAAGGAATCCAATTCTTTGCTCTCATTTCATCCTTTATCCTGGCAAGCAAGGAATACAAAGCTACTCACGCTCCTCAATGCTCGATGATCGAAATCACTTCAGGATGTCGGTTTCCACGCCATGGATTTGCAAAGGTATCTTTTATTTTGTGCAAGAACATGTTATCATTGCTATTACTCTGTTATTTCTGCACGCGGTTATAATGCGGGTTCCTCAAAACATGGTTGAGTGGCTTCAGGCCTTGGTTAGTTTGCTTAGTCAAAAGAGTCCGCTTCTGCAGCATCCATAGGCTGGTGATAGCTCCAAGCTGGGAGTCTAGTTGTTTTCCCCGATTGTTAAGGGTGACCTTTTGTACTAGTTTTTCACACACTTCATGGCAAGCCATAGTCGATTCCTCTAAGGCACACCATTGCTACTTTGGCCATACCATGGGTATGCACAAAGGCCTTCTCTTTTCTCTGCTCGGCCGAGTGCAAGGGCAAGAGATTGGCGGATGAGATGACTGACCTAGGCGCTCCCCAATACGAGAGAGGTCTCAAATAGGGGTAGTCTTGACCTTGAAAAATGAGCTTACATGCTATATCTGGCCAATAAGGGCTACCAAAATGAGAAAATAATTCAATGCAAAATTATGATTGGAAGGCATGGCAAGAGTGGTAGTATAGTTCCCCGCGGGACGTCATGAGCCCGGTCGCATGCGTGCCTGATAAATATGGGTCTAAAAACCAAAGACAGAAAGCCCCAGTGTAATAGACTGTATCTTTGAGGGGTAGTGCCCTGGAAGGAAGTCGAGTCCTAATATCTCCCATCCTGTATAAAGATTGTCTCCAATTTAAGTTCTATTTCTCCCTCTTAGGCTGGGTTGTATCCCGGGTATGGCCTTAGTAGGGGCACTGTTCTTTAGAGGCGGTTGGTTGTGGCGAGCCACCCTCATATGCACGCCTTGCTTAAGGGAAGCCTTTAATGAGAGGGGTAGGAACGACGGTCTCTGGATAGTAGTTCGAGCCCGTCTTTGGGTGCTGCGGATTGTTATTTCAAAAAAAAGGGGGGATATTGCCAAAATTCCAAAAAATGAGATATTATCAAAAGTCTAAAAAAATCAAATATTGTTCAAAAATAAAAAAAAATCAAATATTGTTGAAAAAAATTAGGAAAATTGAAAAATCTAAAAATATTTATCTTTTTATTCCTTTCTATCTATTTGTTTTGAGGACGGATACGTGATCTATTTGCTAAGTGTGTAGGTTACAGGTGTTCAAGTTTCTTTGCTCTATCTTTCTCTCTACCTCCTGTTCACGACTTTTGAATGGTTCTCTCTTCTTCAATCTATATCTCTCGATATGTTCTTAAGCTCGTGTCCTTCTCAACTCTCGCTTCATCTCATCATGTCTCTATGAGAGGGCATTGCCTCGCGATTTTGAACCTGGCAAGTTCTACTTCATCCAATCTTGGGGCTTTGATTAAAGAATGTGTTTTTTATCTTTTGTCCCCAGTGTTTGTTGTCACACGCGTTTATGTCTGTCATGTCTTCGTTTCATGTGTCTATGTCTCGCACGTGTTGTCCTTGTCACGTGTGCCTTTGTCCGTCTGTGTCATCGCACGTGTTGTCTTATGTCCCACGTGTCTTTGTCCCACCATGTCTGTGACATCCCACGTGTTGTCTTATGTCCCCCGTGGTGTTGTCCAACGTGTCTTTGTCCCACCATGTCCTTGTCCCATCGTGTTGTGGTGTTGTCTCGCTCCACCGTATTCTTCAATCTCACGTATGCTTGCCATTTATTCTTATGATGTTTGTTATGTTGTTATATTTTTTGTGATGTTATGTTTAATTCATGTTCAGTTATGTTACGTTATCCTCATGCTTGTTCATGTGGTTGTGTCTTATTCAAAAATAAAAAAAAATGTCGTTTCACCTACACAGGTAAGTCAGGTATGGCCTTCTATCCCTTCTCATTATTACATTACTATATGGTATCTATATTATTATATTATCTCGAGAACCAGCTAGTTATCTATGTGCTCTAGGATCTAATGTTCCCCTATAACAAAAATAATGATGATCTAGGTGCACGTATTTAGTCATCGGATAAGCTGTTAGGTTGGGAAAGTTGGGGGACGATGGTTCTATCTTGCACGCCGTGGTTGCAGATAGTGTCCTGACTCTAATTGCCCCAGTCTAGCAATACTATCACTACAAGAAAAATGAGAAATTTTGACATCCATTCACCATCGCGAATTCATCGGAGATACGTCGCAATATGAATTTTCGACGTATTGACGACGTAATGATGACGGAATATGGACGTCGAAACTATTTCGTCACAAAATTTCGACGTAATAAGATAGCGTCGAGAATAAGTCCTAAATTATCGACGAAATTATGTCGTCGAAATAGTCACGTCTATTTGTGTCGATATTTAAGATTACGGAAAATAATTAATCATTGTGACGGATCATAATTTAGTTGATAACATGTCTAAAGTTTTTGGCGGATCTCCGACTGATATATTGTGTGGTAGCAAACATATGGGTTAAATGAGTTTCGGCGAAAGTTAATTTGGTGGCCCATGCGTCCTTAATTTTCGATGAATTTTTATCGCATAAATAGTACGTTGAAAACCTGTGGGTCATATTAGGTACGACGAACTACTATTGTGTCGAAAATAAGTCGTTAATACCCGACGAATTTGGGACAGATAAGTAATACGTCGGAACTAGTTTCAATGAAATTACTTCTCACGAAACTATTTTTAGTCGAAAAGATGCCGTTAATTATCGACGTATTGGAGACGGATACGAAATACGTCGAAACTAATGTGTATGAAATTTTTCAAAAATATGTTTGAACCTTTGGACTGATTTACGCTGGAAACTAAATACGTCGGTAAATAAGTGAGTGAAATTGGTTTCGACGAATTGTTAGTTGGTCGAAATTTGGTTGAAAACTTTCTCCACATATTTTTTATATATTTTAAATTTTTAAAAACCTTTTTAAAGCTACAATTATGCAGCACAATCGACTCAACTCAACATAAAACACGCAATAAACAACATATACAACACACAATAGGATAAAATCTTATTGTAAATTAGAATAAAGAACGTCCACAACACATAAATCTTTGAATAAAAAAAGTTACAGTTACATTAATTGAAATGTATCATTTTTTCATAATATCATTAAAAAAATCAAGAGATATCCGCTGCATCATCCTCATTCGTCATTCGTCATTCATAGCATCTCCACCATCACCAGTTGCAGGAGGATCCTACATCACAAAAAATAAATAATAAATATATTTGAAGAAATATAATAATTAATAAATCTAGTTAAATATCTTTTTGATTTTCTAAGGCCGAAAGTAGATAACATAATGATTATTTCTTTCCCCCTCAAAGGTGAATTCTTTAAACTAAGTAGTAATGTTATTGTTGTACCATGTGGTTTTGGTGATGTCTAACACTATGAATCATATTATGATAATAGTTTTTTATATCATGAATTTGATGTGTGCTGGCTAATGTTGATATATTTTCTAATGCCTTGAACAACGTTTTCATATGAAGGCTTAAAGAGTTGTAATGTGAATGCTGTGAATACTTGAACTGTTATGTCTGTATGCTTGAAGAATGTCTATTTGAAGAACTGTAATATCCGAAGAATTCAGGTAAGCATAAGCATGGCAGTGTCACAGCAGCCCTAGAAGCAACTCTGCAGAAGAAGCCTCCAATCGCTGAAGGAACAAGCTGATATATCAGCTTAAGATAGACTTTGTACCCGCTGAAGAATAAGGGAGAAAAATATCCCTGAAGGCTGACAAATGTGCATTACGGGTGACAGATACTACCTTAAGGGTGACAAATAGATGGACTAGGTGAATAAAAGGCAACAATGATGACAAATAGCAGTGCAAAGGTGAATAATAGGCAACAGTGGTGACAAATAGCTATGAAAAGGTGAATAATAGGCAGCATGTGTGAAACAACTGAAATCCAAGAACCTCAAGCCGACTCGGGAGGGCTTACAAGTCGACTTCTGACAGAAGAATTCACATAATGAAAGAAGACTTTTTAGCTGTAGATTAAGGGTGAAAATAGGTTGACAAAGTAGACAAATGGATGTATAGCAGTTTGAAATGGTTGTTCAGTGGTGTAAAGTGGCTCATGTCGCTGACATTTGAAGAATGATGAAACTGGTTGAAGAGAATGATTCCCTCTGTGCTTCAGAGGAAGAGAGGACTGGTCCACTGGTTGTGGGTAACTGGGTGTTACTCACGGTTCCTTCTAAATTGATCAGAAGAGAGGAGAGTGTTCTTATAAGTAAAGCTGTAAGTCAGCGTTTGTTTACATACTAAGTCTGCTGTTATTGCTATTGCAAGGGGAAGCCACACTCATGTTAGACGTAGGGTGTACGTAGATCTGCATGGCAGATCGAATCACCTAAAAATTCTGTGTGCCGTGATTTTCATTGGTGTGATTGGCCCTTATCATCTAAGGCCTCCATTCACAAGTTTGCGTATGAACTGATCTTCCCTATACGCTAAATGGTTGTATTGCATTCTGTTAGATCTGTCTAATCTGTGTGGATTCTGTGAAGTAGCATTCTCTTCGTTGGTGCATTCTTGTCACTTTCATTTACATTGTTCTCATAGATATCATCTGAGCTCGTGGTTTGATAGCTGAGTGTTAAATTATCTTAGGCTTAAAATTTTAGCTTAAAATTTATATAGGATGTATACTGCTGCGCACACAATATCATATACTTGCTTCCATCTTTTCCTATAGGGCACACAACATTGGTATCACAGATTCTCCCCTATTATAACTCTAAAGTCTACGAAATTTAAAATTAAATTAAATACTCACATGTGAGGGCTGTGTTGTGCTCGAGGGTGCTCCCTGAGGCAAAATCCCCGCCTGGGTCAGGAGGGTAGCAACCACACGAGCAAAGCGTGCCTCCATGCGTTTCTTGACCATTCCTACCGCATGTTCGACGATGGATGTAATCTGACTCGTAGAAGTGCCGATGGAGGGAGTAGAGATGGAACTGCTACCGGGATAGGACGAAGCTGAGCCCGGAAAAGATGCTAGAATCGGGCTAGCATCCAAGCTCTGCCCAAAACCGTATACTTGTCCTTTCTTCGGTGGGCCGGTTGCTGCTACCCATGCGTCAGGATCTAGCTGCGACTGCTGCGTCTCCTCTTCCCCGTACTTTTCAGTCATATGCCTGTCATATGACTCCTGGAAATTGAATAAAAAATTTCATATGAATCAATCATATTTAAAAATTGAAATAGAAAAGAAATGTGTATGTATAATCTTACCACTACCAAGCAAGCTCTCTCGCTCACATACTGATCGGTCCCCTTCTTCTTGTGAACTGTAGCAAATAAATTGCGGTACGAGACTGTACCACCCCTCTTCTTTTCCTGTTATACATGTTATAGAGAATAAATAAAGACATATAAAAAATAAAGTATAGTAAAATTAAGATTATTACTTACCAATCTCTCCTTTTGGGTCGCGAAAGAAACAGATCCAAAAGTATGGAGATGCCCATCTAGATGTAACGCATGTGCGGCTTTGGCTTTTGCGGATTTGGCGATCCACTTAGGCTCGGCCCATCTATCACAGCGGTCCTCCCAGTGCTCCCTCCTCATCCATGTGGGGCCGTTTGCCTTCCAAAGGCCACGGTCCTCGCTCCCCCCAGCTAGAGCCTTGGCACGTTCCCGACAGCCATGTAAATGATGCTTATAATTTACAGTTGTTGTGGCCTCCCATACAGGTCGAGCTCGTCCGGCGTCAAATCGCCTCACAAACTTATATCCTTACTGTCAAAAATTCAAATTTTATAAGTTAGTGGATTGAAATTATGGAGTTGGGAAATATGTAATTTAAAAGATTAGATCGTATACCAGGAACTCGTCATGCAATCGATCGCGGATATCCTGAGGAAATTTACGAAATGACTTAATGGGCCAGCAACATGTCGCTCAATAATGTCAGTAATAAAATGAGAAGCCTCACTGGGCTCTACTTTATCCCTGCAATTACATGTGTTAAAATGATAGCCAACAATTATATAGTTATTGGATAGGTAACGAACATAATTCATGAGTTTAAATATTTACCCAGAGACCCAACATGGCTTGCGTCCTTCTTGCAACATCACCTGCTCACCCTCGTGATGGCTAAGAGCATCGTCTGCCGGTTGTGTGCCCGGTTGGGCAGACGAGCCAACTATCGCAGGTGGTGTGCCTGACGTACCTATTACAAGTAAAATGAAAGTAGTTAATCAGAATTTAGCACATTGTTAAAAATAAAATTATTCAACAAGTAAACATATAGAATTTTTATCATTTAACTAAGAATTTAAAAAAACATACCAATAGAATGTGATGGAAGGGGTGTACTCTGTAGACCTGATGTAGAGGCACTCAAACCTGTAAACAGAAAATATCGTTAGTAAAACAAAGTGCATATTGACTACTCTGTGATCTAAGAATTTAAATAAACATACCTGCAGCAGGTGGGGGAGCTTGTGTAGACTGTGTACTTAGTGCAGAGACATAAAATATCATTACCCAAACAAAGTGCATAATCGCAACTCAGACTATCTAAGAATTGAAATAAACATACCCACGGCAGGTGGGGGAGCTTGTGTAGACTGTCTACCTGGTGCAGAGACATAAAATATCATTACCCAAACAAAGTGCATAATCACAACTCTATGATCTATGAATTTCAATAAACATACCAGTAGAAACCCTCTCGGAACCACCTCTCCTCGAAGATCCGCTACGGCCTCGAACCATCTAATTATTGACAACATTTAAAGTAGTGCATAGTAGTCGACAACTAATTATATGAGGAGAGGTGGTAAGTAATAACGATAAGTGTATATATGTTAAATTTCTTACAAAATATTCAATCAGTATATATTTCATCTTCAGATGCTGAAGATATATCAACCTCATTGTCATCTTCGTCATCTTCCTCATTCTCACTAGATTCATACACTTCCTCCTCAGAGGACTCCTCCTACCCAACAATTGCTTCATTTAGCTCAGTTGAATCGACTTCTTCCACTTCGTCCTCTATATACAACTGAAGTGGATCGTCAGATTCGATCAGATGAAGATTAGAAGCAACAAACTCTGCAATGTCACCCTAGTCTGATTGAAAATAGTCGGTGTGTGTGTCCTCAGAGATAGCTTCAGTCAGATCTAACTCATCATTAGGCGCAAGCCTTGGTTTTACCCTACAGACTGCCCACCAATCTTTATTCTTGGACGATGAATAACTTGAATAATACACTTGTTGGGCTTGTGCGGCCAAACTTAACGGCTCATAGGTATTCAATTTGGATATATGTTTGACATCGACAATCCCATATATTACGTCATTTCGAACTGAATTATGATCAAACCAATGACACTTAAAAAGGAAAATATGGTTGTGTTGTCCGAAATACTGTAATTCTATGACCTCCTCAAGAATACCATAGTAATCGAGATCATTTTCATTGTATGTACTACCTTTCACGCATATGCCGCTATTCATTGTAGACTTATTTCGTCCATAATCTCTGGTGTGAAATCTATAACCATTCACAAAAAATCCTGGATAGGCATGCGCGACCTTCGAAGGTCCATAACTTATCACCCGGACTCTTTCATTAGTAACATAACCTTCTTCAACCTATGAAGATAAATCACGTTACTTTAAATTGAACTTGCATACACATCAAGCTTTATGGAATTGGTAGATTGGCACTTACTTGACCTTTAAGCCATCTGGCAAAAGATCTCTCTCGTTCATTTTGAACCTCCAACTCATTGAGGTGTGGACATCGAGTAATTAATTCTAAATCAAATTACCTGCAATGATGAATGCAACATTACAGTAAATGGGAGTCATATACGTCAAGATGCTTATAAATTTTAGCACCTATGGAGTTGATGACTCACTCAACATAAGGTTCAATCTCAGGACAGGTCAAGAGAACATAGATCTCTACGGCCAACAACTCTATGTCCTCTAATATGCGATTCGAACAACGTCCGAATGCACGACCTAGATACTTAAATATGGACAACCGGTCGGACGGACCCACCTCTCCTCCATCATCATTACGTGGAGGTCGATTGTGGTGAGTTTGAATTTCAGGTTCGAAGTACATCGAACAAAAGTTGAAAATTTCTTCAATAATATATGCCTCGATAATCGAACCCTCTACCTTAGCCTTGTTGCGAACCTTCATTTTCAACTCATGCATACACCTATGACAACAATTCATATGACAATGACATACAGTGACAATGACAGACACATGTAACTACTGTCAATTAATCAGTAAATACATACTGATTACCTCTCAAATGGATACATCCATCGAAATTGTACCAGTCCTCTAACTTTGGCCTCGTATGGCAAATGGATAATCAGGTGCTCTATGGAATCGAAGAACACATAGGGAAATATCTTCTCCAACTTGCATACTGTCATGACGACATTATGTTCCATAGTTTGCACATCCCCAAGTTTGAGTTCTGATGCACATAGTATCCTTAAAAATTGACTCAACTCAGTCAATGCTCCCCATATAGGCTTTGGCAATATGTCACGGAATGCAATGGGCAGAAGTCTCTCCATGAACACATGGCAATTCTGACTTTTCAACCCATATATTTTTCCCTCATTGACATTCACACAACGGGCTATGTTAGACACATATCCCTCAGAGAATCTTAATTGCATCAGCCACTGGAACAATTCATTGATCTGTGTGTCTTTCAACACGTAAGCTGCTTTAGGTTGCACAACTTTGCCCCGTACCGGCCGTAATTCCAACTCTGGTCATTTGCAAAGTATCTTCAAGTCTACTCGCGCCTTGGCATTATCCTTTGTTTTGGCTTTCACGTTCATGATGGTGTTGAACACATTATCAAAGACATTCTTCTCAACATACATGACGTCCAAGTTGTGCCGTCTCAAAAGGGCTGACCAGTATGGGTAGTAATGAGGTCATATTCAGTGTGGAAGATGTGGGCATAATTTTAGGATTACCTTGCTCCGGTCAGTCGGTTGAACATTATGGATCTGTAATTTGAAAGTCGAAGTTGCATAATCGATTTGGATTTGCAGCAACATTTCACCGGAAGAAAGTATGCACTCTCATCAAGCAAATTGTTGGGTCCGATGAAGAGCAGGATGTGGCCGACACTGTCCGGCTGTAGATTGTACTCCTGCTGTCCACTTTTCTTTGCCCACGGTCGGAAACTTCTTGTCCACAACAGATGCTGTCATGCTTAGATGACATTGAGAGAGTTTCAGATTACAATTGGACAGCCGCCATGCAACAGGTAGCGATGCACAAGTTTGAGGAATTAGTTTCGGTGGTCCAAAAATGGCGGTCAGGTACAATTGACCGTGCTAAGAGAAGAGCGAGGGATGCATCCCAGGCCCATACATTTATATTTGATTGTTCTGCTACACTTGCTCTAAATTTTTTTATTTTTCTTATGTAATAATGTGTAAATCATTAATTCTACTGCATTGTAAAATAACTTGATATATTTCATATTACAGGTCTGGTTTTTTGAGCACACGCAGGTGAGGCAGCCAGTAAGGCAGGTGGCATTTCCCTGACTATTTAGGTGGGGGACATTTGTAGATATGAAATAAAAATTCTCCATTGGATCCCTGCGAGACCAACAGGTATTATGAGTACTAAAATTAACTTCTTCTTTGTCATTCATTCATTAATGAATAACATGAGTGATGTGGTTTGAAATGCAGGTGATCGAAGATCTCCTTGCTGAGCCAGGTGAAAGGGTGATGGTGTACGGTGAAACGATGATGGCCAGACCTAGCTGCCAATATTATACATCCTCATCAGAGAGATACATGCCTGTGCTATAGGATATTACCGCTACATTGAAGATCCAGAATTCACTACTTGAGGAAATGAAGGCCTTCTATCTGACTAGTGTGGAAGGGGCTCACATTCCCGCTGATGCAGCACCTCCTGGCCCCATCGAACAGGCGACAGATGATGGCAAGCGACCGCAGCCACCCCCTGGAGAGGAAGTGCAGGGGGCTAAAACTGTTGAGGAAAATATCTGTCAAACTTTGGTGGACATTACCGCCGTTGTCGCAGCTCCAAGGCCCCTCCCACAAATTACGAATGAAACTGTGCCATGTAAGGCAGCTCCTGAATAGGATGTGCAAGGCGATATCGAAGGTCAGGTAGAGGCAACCAATGGGCATGGTGACCATCATCTAGCTCACATTTGTCAGTCCCTTCATCAACGGGATGAGAACCCCGTGAGGAAAAGGCGGGCACCTCCTAAAAAAACAGGACGGGGGAAGAAGAAGGTGAGTTTGGGTGTGTTCCTACTTCTTACAATATAGAATCTAAGATTGGTACATTGGCATACATGTAGAAGGGAGATGAAGCTGACGAGATCAGAAGGCTCCTACAGAATACTGATTGGATCTGCAAAGGCCAGCTAAATCTGAAAGAAAACAACGCTGTGAATGAATTCATTGTTGAATCTCTCTCGGGGGATATTGAGTTAGTTGTCCTTTTATACTTTCTGTAATTATCCTGATTTGCCTTACTCTGACTACCAATAACTAAATTTTTGTCCAATATAGTGATCATATATTTTCAGCAAAGAACGGGATTGTTTTGAGATGTTGTCATGTCATTGATCTATTATACGGCCGGATGATAGATGATATAGTACTCTCTTTCATTAATTATGCAATTTTACGCCTCGCCCTACCCTGAACTTGTGTTTCTACTGCTAATAGAATTGTGATTGTTCCTAACAGGTGATCGACGCCATGATGTACCTCCCCTCAAATCAAGATGCAATGAATCTGGCATCTTTCATCAGTGGGTTGGTTTTCCCACCATTCTAGTGAATCACATCAACGTCATCCCAGAGACCGACTCCAAAAAATCAAACCTGATGTTGGAGTGCGCCTTAGAAAATGTTGAATTAATCGAACTGCAGAAGAACAAATATTTATTCTTCGTGTTATACTCATCAAATCACTGGCATCTACTTGCTGTTGATATGGAGAATCACCGCTTTGTCTCATACAATTCCATGAGAGGCATGGCCATCCATGAGGCCGCTACAAGAAAATGGGTATTTTTTCTTATCCGTGTACCTATATTAAAGATATCTTTAATGTGTCTTTTAGTTATTCCTTAATAATGTCAAATATTTCATTTGCAGGCTACAGTTGTACGGGGGTTTATGAACAACTATGGGACTGCATTCGAGGGAGTTGAGAATTGGGAACTTGTATTCGACAATGAATGTCCCCAACAGCAGGATCGAAGCCTCAACTGTGCCATTTATGTACTGAAATATGTTGATGAATTGTCAAATAGGGTGGAGACATCATGGACATTTAATGAGGATGATTGTAATATATATAGAGCTCGGATTGGGGCCCAACTCCTTAACTTTGTAAATAGAAGATCTTAAACAATTTCACGTCTCAAACCTCAGAATGTGACATACCTGTGTTGATTGATATTTCTTTTTTCATACATTTTGATCTACCATATTTCATATGTTTTAATGCCGTTAATGTGTGCTTGATAATGTGTATTCATGAATATCAATGAGTTTTCTGAAGATAGATTCAAGTTTGGTTAAGGAACTGGGCTGAAGTGTGAAAAGATTAGGGCTTTACCTATACAAGTGTCGACTAGAGTGGATTGAAGACATGCACCGACCTCACAGACTAGAATGTGAATGTGCACCGACCTGATAGTGCTATGTGCACATATCTTATGTTTCTATCGCTAATGCATGTGCACCGACCTGATGCTTCTAACACTAATGCATGTGCACAGACCTTATGCCTATCTCTAACACATGTGCATCAACCTTACATGCTCTCGCTAACACATGTGCACCGACCTGACCTTCCAAAATGTAAATGTGCACAGACCTCAAGCACAAATATTATGCCTTAGCCATTTGTCACCGCTAGTTGTGCATTTGTTACCACTAAAGTGCCATCTGTCACCGTTACCACATATTTATCACTCTTACCACATGACTACATGAGCAGCCGTTGCCTTCTCTTCTCTTCATTACCTACTTGCATGGCTTTGTCTGGCGAGCATAGTGGTGACTAGTCTATTCATTGACCTTGGACTTTGACTGGGACTTCATAACTATTCAACAAAAAGCTGAGCTTGGTTGGAGATTTCTTTGAATTGCGTTGACCATGACCAGTCAACATTGACTGTCTTGGCATTAACCAAGTCCCTTCGTTGTTCTTCTGATTGCTGTAGAAACTCTTGATACACTGTTAATATTTTTGTCCTCTTGTGAAGTGACTCCTTTCAGCTCCTTCTTGATGTGACACGACCTAAGGGTGTACTAGTAACAACCAAATGAACCTTGGACCTAGACTTGCAAGCCCACTTACAAATTGGCGGACTCGATGTTGGCGGACCGATATCGCAACACAACCCTTTTCCCGTGGTGACTAAATGATGGTAGGGTGGATTTGAGAGTCTAAACCATGCTACTTAGGGTGATTGACTTGGCCAATGAGTTCCCCTCCCTTGGATCGGAGCACCCACATCAGTGGGGCGGACGCCGTGCCTTGAGGGTACGGGGGTCTCTCCTCACTCAATCCGCGGTGGCCACTCGTGATCGGGAATCACGGGACCGGGCACTCTCTTCCTTGCCGGCTGAACTAAGAGATGATACTAATAAAACACAAATATTCAGGGAGGGTTCAGCTTATACCTGACCGGTGTGAGGACACCGGCCCCGAGTCGGAGACGTGGGCGAGCGGGGAAGCGTGGGTTCCCCACACGCCGCGCCGGGGAAGCTTGATCTGTCCAAACAAAGTACACCACTACACCTCTCGCAGGAGGGGGATCTTGGGGTGGGGATTAAAGCAATTACAAATAATACTACCTCCACGCAGGGAGGGGCCTTCAGCCGGCCAAGCGGGATGGGGAAGGCGAGGCAAGAACAACGACTAATAGTGGATGCCGAGTCTGCCAACTGTCTGCGAACAGAGATAGTGGGTTGGTGTTGTAGCTATAGATTCCACTCACGAATTTTGCTGATGGCGAGGTCAGTGGCAAAAGCTTCGTAACAGGAAGGGGAATGCTTCAGAATTTTTGTGATTTCTTCTGGAGAAGCTACAGGTCGGGGCAGAAGATGGAACAGGACCTCTGTTTCTCGGACTAGCAGGGACTGACTTCCAACAGTAGGATACAGAGGGTACTCCGGCCGCTCCCGTTGTCGAAATCAGGCGCTGTCAGAGTCGTTGAAATCGTAGTCAAGTTCTCTTCGCAGACAAACTGACAGGGAAGCCTTCCGATGTCGGGGGAGGTCTGAGGATGCCGAACACTGCTGATAGGTCGAAGCAGACTGTGTTGTAGCAGAGTGACGCAGCAGAGGGAGAAAAATGGTAACTTCGGCCACCGAGGCCAAATGGAACTCCGCTTCCTGATTCTGAAAATAGAAAGGGAGAAGTAGAACTTTGTAGAAGAAATAGTAGACTAATTCCTCCGAGGTTTGACGTGGCAGGGCTCTCAATCCGGTTCTGGTGCTCAGCAGAATCTGTTCCGCGCAGTCGGGGGAGAACGGAGTTGCTGAACAGCCTCGAGCTCCGATGAAGATGAAACCACTTCTGTTGTGAAGAAGACCCAGAGACGCTTCCAACGATGGCTCTTGTGTCTTCAAACTCGTCCGGATGGCATCGTGGTGGTCGCTGCAACAGACTGATTTGTCTGTAACCTGTGGACAGCAACCTGCAGCTCTTGTGTTGGCTTCTAAAGAAGGAGATGGGGGAGGTGTATGTATGAGAGGGGTGATGGGGTGGAAGAAGTAGTGTGTATGGAGGGATGGGGAATGCTAATGGAGATAGGAAGAGGATGGGAGGGGCAGTGGGGCAGGTCCTCAGCTGGAGGTAGGGGAAGGTGGAGTCAATGGAGGTGAATGGAGGGAGATGAGAGGGGCGACCAAGGCTAGAAGGGAGGAGAGGGGGGCGGCCAAAACATGGAGGGAAAGTGGATTTCAAATTTGAAATGGGCTTTGGAAGTTGGGTGAATGTGTGGGGAAGAGGATTGATGGTGTTGGAATGGAGGAGATTTGGTTGGAATGGGGAGTATGGTGTTGGAAGAGGGAGACTTCTACCTTGGGACTAGGGGTGTAGTAAATGGAGTGTGGGGAAGTGGGGGCTTTAATGGTGGTAGGTGGGAGTTGGATGTGGAAGGGAGGAGGGGGAGGAGAGAGGAAATATGCGCCCCTTTCCTAATGAGAGAGAGAGGAAGAGGGATAGAGAGAGAATAGGGTGGGGAATCACTCCCCTAGGGCCTCTCACCCAACTATAGGAATCACTCCTTTAAACTAGATTTGAACACTCAAATAGAAGGCTTTGTATTCATTCATTCATTAAGTTCAAATGGAGGAAATGGGGTCCTATATATAGGAAACCCACATTTCTACAAAAGACCCTGACAAAAGACTCATTGACAAATAACCGAAGGGGTAGGGGAGCTCATTGGGCTAAGCCCGAAGAAATGGGCCCAATTAGCACATTACACATTCTAATGACACTCAAACATAGGAAAATAAATGCTAGACCTAGGGACATGACTCTAATAAAATTAAAATTACATCAATGACTCAAATAAAAATTACATTGGACTCAAAATTAAATGGCTAGACCATGCCGGATGAAATAGGAGGTGATGTTCTCATCATACTCCCGGGGTGCGAAGAACTCGACTCCGTCGAGTAAGAGTCTTTCCTAGCTCGCCCATGTCTCCACCATCGTGGTCGGCCCTTCCACCTCATAAGATACTGCTGGATTGCCCTGCTCCTGATGGTGTCGTTATGTTCAACCAGTATCAAATCTTTGTGCTCATGCCGGGCTCTCAAGGTTAGAAGGGGATTCTTATTGGTGGGGTCACTCTTAAAGGGGGGTATGGGCTCAATATCCTCGCTAGGTGCCACCGCGGGGCCCTTGCAGGGCACAAGGTCCGCCACACTACAATGAGGGTTGACCCCACATTCCTTCAGAAGGAACAACTCATTGGCATATATACTCAATCGCCCCAAGACCTTAAAGGGTCCAGTCTCACGATCCCTGAGCGTAAAGGCGACTCTAGGGAAGAGCCTCTTTATCCTGACCATCAGATAGTCACCCTCTTGGAAGTCTAGGTTTCTTTTGCGGGTATCAATTCGCCTTTGACAAATCCTTTTACCTTTGATGATGGGCTTGCAAGTATGCAATCCTGAGACATAGTTGGTGAATGCTGGCACTCTATTGGATGTTGGGGGTCCCGGGCACCCAAATGTGGACCTAGCATGTCTAGACTCCCCATGAAGATTAGTGAAGATAGGAGGGCCTGGACCTCCAAATGTAGCTCTATCATGCAAAGGGGTGGTAAATGCCGGGGGACCTGGACATCCAAGAATGCACCTATCATGCTTAAGACTCATGATGAATGGAGGTGGACCATTACATCCGAAAATGGCCCATTCATGCTTCCTACTTGACATGTGGGTGATGTGAATGAATGGAACCGTCTTATGAATCATGCCAAGTGATGTGTTGTGCCAAGACTTATGCATTCATATCCCAAAGATCACTTCTATGTGTATGGGTGTGGGATGACCTTTGAACTTCCATGTAAAAGGGTCAAACATATCTAGGAAGGTGGGCATTATGGAGAGGGGCTCTTTCTTGCTTCCTAGGCAGACGTTATCTATGGCGATGGTTCCCTTTGTGTAGTCCAAGTCTTGTAAGAGGTGATCTTGGTCCAACATGGTTGGTTGGGGTAGGGAAATGTGAGTTGTGGGTAAGGTGGGTGTATCACATGGGTAACTAAGCTCCCATTGGAAGGAATCAAAGGGGTCATGGACTGGGCTTCCTAGAGGAAGGAACTCTATGTCCACATGGCCTATGCATGGTGGGTCATCCTTACTAAGGTCTTCAGTGGGCCAGTTGATCAAGGTACTTGGGATTTTAATGGTAGTGGAGTGGACCATGATGGGTTCTTCATCCATGGGGAGAATGAGAAGGAGGTCACTAGTGTAGCAACCAATGGTGAAGACTGAGGTGATAGAACCATCACATGGGTGGATGAGACTAAGTCTTCTTGGGTGGGCCGCTCCTATGGTCAATAAGCAAGTCAACTTTAGTTGCCATTCTAAACCCTTGAGGAGATCATCCCAACCATTTACCTCATAGTAGGATTGGAATGTGGTGTGATAGGAGTTAATGGGTGCTAATTGGAAAGGGTGCTCCATGGTTGGGGTTTGAAAGTATAAGGCATGAGGGATGGGATTTTGCTTGAGCCATTTGATGATGAGTTCTCCTACGGTCACAACCTTTTGCGTGAGATTGAGTGATTTGGGGAGGCATGTGTTTGTTTGGACGGGGATGAGTTGATGTCTTTCTTCCTTATTGATTGGGGTATGAATTTCCTTGAATGTGGGGAAGAGATTTGTGTTGGTGTCCAATCCCGGGGATTTGGTTTTGTGGGCCGGGTTCTCCTCATGTTCACTCATGACCTCATTCATTCTTTGTAGTGGGTTGAGAGGGCATGGTGGCCGGGTATGGGGCTCCGGTGGGTGAGGGAACAAAAGGTTGTTGAAACCATAGGCTCCCGGGAGATGTGGGGGATGAACTAGGCAAGACCAACGCAATGGGTGGAAGGTGGTATTCCGTTCATCAAGCCATTGTTTTCCTAGGATTATGCAAGGGCCTTTCAAAGTACCAATTTGACACCAAGCTCCATCAAAGTATTTGATCTCTCCAAACCATTTATGAAATTCAACGAAGACTAGGTCTCCGTTGTGCACAATTTGTCCGGTCGTAGAGAGGGTGGCTACAATTTCGGGGGATACCCAATTATCTTCTACCATGTAGATGAAGTCAATTTCTGTGGGGCTCCCATTAGGTAGGTATGCTTGGGATATGATGGGAATTTGGGCCTTTTGGTCTGTAGACTCAATGACAATGGGAGGTGGATAATGCATGGAACGATCTGATGAGAACTCTAATGCAAGCGTGCCCATGGACTTGACTTGATAGAGACAAGTCAATAACTTGGCTCTGATACCACTTGATGTGACACGACCTAAGGGTGTACTAGTAACAACCAAATGAACCTTGGACCTAGACTTGCAAGCCCACTTACAAATTGGCGGACTCGATGTTGGCGGACCGATATCGCAACACAACCCTTTTCCCGTGGTGACTAAATGATGGTAGGGTGGATTTGAGAGTCTAAACCATGCTACTTAGGGTGATTGACTTGGCCAATGAGTTCCCCTCCCTTGGATCGGAGCACCCACATCAGTGGGGCGGACGCCGTGCCTTGAGGGTACGGGGGTCTCTCCTCACTCAATCCGCGGTGGCCACTCGTGATCGGGAATCACGGGACCGGGCACTCTCTTCCTTGCCGGCTGAACTAAGAGATGATACTAATAAAACACAAATATTCAGGGAGGGTTCAGCTTATACCTGACCGGTGTGAGGACACCGGCCCCGAGTCGGAGACGTGGGCGAGCGGGGAAGCGTGGGTTCCCCACACGCCGCGCCGGGGAAGCTTGATCTGTCCAAACAAAGTACACCACTACACCTCTCGCAGGAGGGGGATCTTGGGGTGGGGATTAAAGCAATTACAAATAATACTACCTCCACGCAGGGAGGGGCCTTCAGCCGGCCAAGCGGGATGGGGAAGGCGAGGCAAGAACAACGACTAATAGTGGATGCCGAGTCTGCCAACTGTCTGCGAACAGAGACAGTGGGTTGGTGTTGTAGCTATAGATTCCACTCACGAATTTTGCTGATGGCGAGGTCAGCGGCAAAAGCTTCGTAACAGGAAGGGGAATGCTTCAGAATTTTTGTGATTTCTTCTGGAGAAGCTACAGGTCGGGGCAGAAGATGGAACAGGACCTCTGTTTCTCGGACTAGCAGGGACTGACTTCCAACAGTAGGATGCAGAGGGTACTCCGGCTGCTCCCGTTGTCGAAATCAGGCGCTGTCAGAGTCGTTGGAATCGTAGTCAAGTTCTCTTCGTAGAAAAACTGACGGGGAAGCCTTCCGATGTCGGGGGAGGTCTGAGGACGCCGAACACTGCTGACAGGTCGAAGCAGACTGTGTTGTAGCAGAGTGACGCAGCAGAGGGAGAAAAATGGTAACTTCGGCCACCGGATGCCAAATGGAACTCCGCTTCCTGATTCTGAAAATAGACAGGGAGAAGTAGAACTTTTTAGAAGAAATGGTAGACTGATTCCTCCGAGGTTTGACGTGGCAGGGCTCTCAATCCGGTTCTGGTGCTCAGCAGAATCTGTTCCGCGCAATCGGGGGAGAACGGAGTTGCTGAATAGCCTCGAGCTCCGATGAAGATGAAACCACTTCTGTTGCGAAGAAGACCCGGAGACGCTTCCAACGATGGCTCTTGTGTCTTCAAACTCGTCCGGATGGCGTCGTGGTGGTCGCTGCAACAGACTGATTTGTCTGTAACCTGTGGACAGCAACCTGCAGCTCTTGTGTTGGCTTCTAAAGAAGGAGATGGGGGAGGTGTATGTATGAGAGGGGTGATGGGGTGGAAGAAGTAGTGTGTATGGAGGGATGGGGAATGCTAATGGAGATAGGAAGAGGATGGGAGGGGCAGTGGGGCAGGTCCTCAGCTGGAGGTAGGGGAAGGTGGAGTCAATGGAGGTGAATGGAGGGAGATGAGAGGGGCGACCAAGGCTAGAAGGGAGGAGAGGGGGGCGGCCAAAACATGGAGGGAAAGTGGATTTCAAATTTGAAATGGGCTTTGGAAGTTGGGTGAATGTGTGGGGAAGAGGATTGATGGTGTTGGAATGGAGGAGATTTGGTTGGAATGGGGAGTATGGTGTTGGAAGAGGGAGACTTCTACCTTGGGACTAGGGGTGTAGTAAATGGAGTGTGGGGAAGTGGGGGCTTTAATGGTGGTAGGTGGGAGTTGGATGTGGAAGGGAGGAGGGGGAGGAGAGAGGAAATATGCGCCCCTTTCCTAATGAGAGAGAGAGGAAGAGGGATAGAGAGAGAATAGGGTGGGGAATCACTCCCCTAGGGCCTCTCACCCAACTATAGGAATCACTCCTTTAAACTAGATTTGAACACTCAAATAGAAGGCTTTGTATTCATTCATTCATTAAGTTCAAATGGAGGAAATGGGGTCCTATATATAGGAAACCCACATTTCTACAAAAGACCCTGACAAAAGACTCATTGACAAATAACCGAAGGGGTAGGGGAGCTCATTGGGCTAAGCCCGAAGAAATGGGCCCAATTAGCACATTACACATTCTAATGACACTCAAACATAGGAAAATAAATGCTAGACCTAGGGACATGACTCTAATAAAATTAAAATTACATCAATGACTCAAATAAAAATTACATCGGACTCAAAATTAAATGGCTAGACCATGCCAGATGAAATAGGAGGTGATGTTCTCATCACTTCTGCTTTTCATTTGTTAGCTCTAGAATATATTTTTCACCCTTACCAGTGTCTTTGGCTACTACGCAGATCTAGTTATCGCCACTGATAAGGTATTTGCACCCTTATCCACTGGCTTTGCTTCATGCGTCGACGTTGAGGTTTTCACAATTTAAATGCTGCAAGTTATTTTTCAGACTTACGTAGCTATTTGTCACTGCTATTGGACATTTTTCAGCACTAGGCAACTATTTGTGACCGTTATACTCCCCGTCGCCACTGACCTATCGTCAAACCGTGGTATAAATCGGGGTACTCCATGTGGGTTACATAACACCCTTATCCTCCTTTCTCCACTCATAAAACCTTCGATGCCGTGCTCCGCCATCACTATGGATGTGCGTTCCCGGGGCCAACGTCAACGGCGATCATTGTCCACTCACCTAATTATGCCTACACCCTCCCTTGTCCAATCACCTCTGCAATACGCTCCGATCGAGTGACGTTCGTTCGGATAGGGTTCCTGACGTTCCCCTTTTTTCAGCTCCCGAGGGGCTGTGTTACAACCTCCATTGCAGTGATGTGTTAAATCGACACACCAATCCCGTCCGTCTCCTCTGCTTCCTCCTCTCGGTCCCTTATCATCATTGGCTCCTGCTGCAGATGCCCTCTTCCTTTTTTTAATTCGTCAAGGAATTGAGGTTCAAAAAATGTCAAGGTATAAATGCTATGTAGTATGGGTTGGTCGCGAACCAGGTGTATATTATAGTTGGCCCCAATGCTTTGTCCAAGTGAATGGATACCCTGGAGCTCGGTATAAGGGTTTTCACTCAGTGGAGGAAGCACATGCTGCTATAAATGGGGTTGGCAATAGCAGCCAGGCATATGTTAATCATCCTCAACTTACATATCATGCAAGTCCCGGACCTGACTATGATTCAAGGAACCACGCACTATGCCAGCAGACTGTTGATTTATTTTTTAATTAGATTCCTATCCCGCCCCCTTTAAACTAATACATGCATAAACATGTGAATCAAAGACAAGGGGGATGGAGGGATGAGAGATACTAACTGTGATCACCACCAAGGATCCAACAACGCCAAAGGATGAAGAAAGGAGAGGAACGGCGCCGTGTCCCTTAAAACTTAAAGACTTGATCGGGCTTGAAACGGGGTGCGGGGAACTTGTGGATTCAATCCTCCTCTCCTTCCAGCCGGCTAGAGGAAGAGGGCCTCACGTTGTATTCATGCTCTCCTGTAAAATAAAGATGAAACACAAAGGCAAAAACCCATTAGAACATGAAGTGTAGAAATCTGCCCAAAGTGATAAAATAGCATGAATAAAAGGGGGAGAACGCACCGGGGGGAGGTTTTTAACCCCTGTGGAAGGGTGGAAAAGATAGGTGGGTGTGTTGTGCATGCATGAGATTTGAAATCACGAGATTTGATTGAGAGAATAGAGAGAAAACGATGATGCAAAATGGAGAAAAACGCATGTGTAGCAGAAAGTGCAGAAAACTGTGGTGATTTGTAATTTTAAGAGGAAGAGAACTAAGAGTGTAGACCATGAAATCAAGCCAAGAAGGATGGAATTGAAAGCTAATACTTCTCTCTCCAAGATAGGGTCGAAGTTGTGAGTTGGAGTTGCAGCATGGCTTCGCCCCACGTCCGAAAAGAGCCCCCCTTCGCGATTGCGAACTGGGCCGTTTTTTGAGTTTTGTAAGAAAGCCTCATCTTCTTATCACGATTCCCAAAGATAGAGTCTAAGATAAATCAAGTTCTCTAGATCAAACTCGAGATAATACTAAGGACAAGAGATAGGAACAAACGGGGATCAATTCGGAGGAGGATTCTAGAAGATATGGCTCTTGGAAGGTAGCCCCGGAGCCTTATCTGCAGAGTTTTAGTTGAACCAGGATACTTAAATCCTGATCTTGCGACCCAGATCTTGAGAGATATAGCCAATGAAAATTTGATTTCTATGAACCAAATTTAAGATAATATAAAGGGCTAGAAGTAGAAAAAAAGGGGGATCAATTTGGATAAGAATTGAAGAAGTTGTGGGCTCTGCAAGATAGGTTCGTTGCACAGTTTTTGAGCCAGAGTCCAGCACGAATTGGACTCTCTGGTATGTGTAACGGTCTATCGTAGGACCGCCACAGTTATGTAACGGCCTAGGGTAGGACCGCTACACTCTGGGGGTCAAACGGGGTGATTTCGGATACGTTTCGGTGTAACGCACCTATACTAGACCGTCACATGGCTCTAACGGTCTAGGGTAGGACCGCCACGCTCTAGGGGTTGAACAGGGTCATTTAGGACATGTTTTGGTGTGATGGTCTATCGTAGGACCGTCACACTTCTCTAACACACCTATGTAGGGTCGTCACACTGATGGAGGAAAAATTCTGGGAAGACTATGCATGACTTCAGAAATTGAAGCGTATCTCTCAAATGGGGCAGAACTAGCAAAAGTAGTAGAAGTAGAAATTGTAGATAACTAAGAGAGGAACAACTTTCATGAATAAAGCAAGTTGAGAAAATGAATGGAAGATGTAGAAAATGGGGCTGGAACATAGAGGAAAATTCTGGGATGTAGGTGAACAGCACACCACATCGTAAAAATGCAAATAGCTCACAAACGGGGAAGAACTGGCCAACGGCATAGAAGAAGAAATTGTAGATCTTTGAAAGATGAACAACTTTGATGAAGACAACGTTTTGAAAAAAGGAACATAAGGAGATGAAAAAGGACCACTTTCAGGACCGCGCAGTGAGAGAGAGCCGATTACTTGAGGGAAGCCGAACTAAATGAGTCGTAAGTTGACTTGGAAGCTAGAATTTGATAAAATAAGCTCCAAGGCTCTAGGAAATTATGATCTCCAAGACTTAAAGGATATGAAATGGTAAGAATGGACTTGAAATCCATCCGAGAAAGCTCCAAGATAATGGCTAATTCGGGACATCAAAAATGATGAATAAGAGAGATGACTCAACTTGCGGGGTAAAACGGGTGTCAATAGATGCCCCTCCTTGATGTCCGCTTTACAAGGGAATGAGCGAAAATGACGTGGAGGCGAAATGGAAAGGAGATGGAGTGAAAGCGACAGCGACGTGAAATGGTGATGAAGCAAAGATGAAGCGGAGAGAACTGAAAAGCGGGCATCAAGGCAAAAAGACACCCGTCACAACCAACAAGTGACAGAAATTCTCCCGAAAATGCTGAACTAACCACCTGAAATGGATGACAAGGATGAGACAGGTCTGGAGAACTAACTAGGGGAAGGAAACACGACCAGCCTCATTGGGGACACAATCCACGGACAATGAGTGGGTCGGAAGGAACACAGCATAAGAGCTGGAAAAGGAGAGAGAAAACTAAGATAAAATCCAGACAGGAATCACGCTGGCCAACCAGACCGAGCGGCAAGATCAGAGAAATCATTCAAATTCAGAGTGGAATGTGATTCTCTTATCCAAGAGAGCTTAAGTGCAATTAACCATTGCTGAGGAGAAATCCTTGAACGGATCACGAGACATGAATGCTCAAAATGACATGATGCATGCTGGGATAAAATAAATAAATCATCAAAATGAATGCAAAGAAAGAAAAAATAGAAAATACTCAAGGATAATATTGCTAGACTGAGCCAGGATGGGGTCAAGAGTCTTCCTGCAACCACGGCGTGCGAGACAGAGTATATCGTCCCCCACCCGACCCAACCGAGCGGCCTATCCAACGATTAACCGTATGCTCTTAGATCATCATCGTTTTTGTTAAAGGCGAACATCAGATCCCAGAAGACACGGGCAACCAGCCAGTCCTTGAGAGGCTATAATAAGGTAGATACCATATAGCAATGCAACAAAGAGAAGGGATAGAGAGCCATACCCGACTTACCTGTGCAGGCGACACGGCATTTTTTTTTAGATTTTCTGGTTTTCAAGATTTTGATCATAAGACAACAACCACATGACATGACATGATGTGAACATGAACGAATATGAACGAGCATGACATGAACATAACATAATAAGAGAAATATGAACAAAACATGGCACAACATAACATAATGAAGATATATGAAACATAACAAACAAACAAATGGCAAGCATACATGCGACTAAAGGCACTGTGGGACAAGACAACACGCAAGCGATGGGATAGCACACGTGGTGGTATAACGGCATGGTGGGGCAATGACATGTATGGGAAAAGAACATGGGATATAAAGGGATGACTAACAACATGTGCAAGATAACCAACAATACGTGGTGAGGAACAAAATAACATGCGTGGGACAACACGGTGGGACATAGACACGGCGAGACGAGGACACGGCGGGACAAAAGACATAAACAAATATGCCCTTCAATCAAAACTCAAGATCAGCCGAAGTAGAACCGTCAGGTTCATAGTCGTGTGGTAAAGTCCTCTCTTATAGATATAATCATTGCAAACAAAAGCTGTGAAGGACACAAGCTTCAGAACAGATCCAAAGATAGGATTGAAGAGATGAGAACAGATCAAAGAATATGAGCAAGAGGCAGAGCGAAAGATAGAGCAAGGAAAGCTTGAACCTGCAACCTGCAGCCTGCATACTTAGCAAACAGATTACGTATCTATCCTCAAGATAAAAACAAAAGGAACAAAAGAGAAGTATTTTTGGATTTTTGTATTTTTGATTTTTTTTTGCCATATTCAAATTTTTGGGATTTTTTTTGACATATTTGATTTCTTTTCAGAATTTTGACATATTTGATTTTTTTGGGGGGAATTTTGACATATTTCATTTTTTTGGAATTTGACAATTTTTTATTTTTTGGATTTTGATAATATTTCATTTTTTTAGATTTTGACAATATCTCATTTTTTGAATTTTTGAAAATAGCAATCCGCAGCACCCAAAGACAGACTCGAACTACTGGCCAGGGATCGCCGTCCCTCCCCTCTCATTAAAGGCTTCCCTTAAGCATGGCATGCATGTGAGGGTGGCTTACCGTAACCAACGGCCTCTAAAGAACGGTGCCCCTACTAAGGCCATACCCGAGATACAACCCAGCCTAAGAGGGAGGAGCAGAAGAAAATTGGAGACAAGCTTTATGCAGGATGGGAGGTATCAAGATTCAACTTCCTTCCGGGGATCCACCCCTCAAAGAGATAGTCTGTTGCGTCGGGACTTTTTGTCTTTGATTTTAAGACCCATATTTATCAGGCACGCATGCGACCGGGCTCATGACGTCCCGCAGGGAATTGTACTGCCACTCTTGCCATGTCCTTGATTTATAATTTTGCATTGATTTTCATATATGATTTTCATTTGACAGCCCTTATTGGCTAGATAAAGCATGAAAGCTCATTTTTCATGGGTCAAGACTGCCCCTATTTAAGACCTCTCTCGTATTAGGGAGCGCCTAGGTTGGTCATCTTATCCATCAATCTCTTGCCCCTGCACTTGGCTGAGCAGAGAAAAGAAAAAGGCCTTTGTGCATACCCATGGTATGGCCAAAGCAGCAACGATGTTACTCAGAGAGATCGGCTATGGCTCGCCGTATGGTGTGTGAAAAACCCATGCTAAAAGGTCACCCTCAATGATCGGGGAAAGAACTAGACTCCCAGCGCGGAGCTATCACTGGCCTAAGGATGCTGCAGAAGTGAACTCATTTTAAATGAACTAAGCAAATTTCTAAAAGTCACTTAACCATGTCGAGGAACCAACGTTATAAGCATGTGCAGGAGTAAGAAGAGTAATAGCAATGATAACATATTCTTGCACAAAATATCTTTGTAAATCTGTGGAGTGATCTTGACCATCGAGCATTGAGGAGTACGAGCTTTATTTTCCTTGCTTGATAGGACAAAAGGGAGAGGATAGCAAAGGGATTGAAAGATTCCTTGACATAGAGGAGCGATAGACACCAAACTAGACGAAGAAGGATAAAAAGGAAGAGAGACGAGGGCTAGAACTCCCTATTTAAGGCACAGAGACCCTGATAACAAGGAACCAAATACAAAAGAAACCATATTAGCCGAGATCAAGGCGGGCTAAAGTCTCAAAAATAGCAAGAGAAAGGGTGAAGACCCCGAAATGGTGAAGAGGGGAGAATAGACAGACCGTGAGAAGATTGTGGAAAAGGTAAGGGGGAAGAGGAGTGATCATCTGACGTGGTCGGAGAAAAGGAACTAGGACCACCCGATAGAGTCGGGGAAGGAGAATGAGAGTCGCCCGACAGGGTCGGGGAAAGAGAATGAGAAGTCGAACCCGAGGATACCGAGGGAGGAGAATCAGACATAGGCTGAGGCCGAGAATGGTGAGGAGATGGAAAGTCCGGAGGGTCTGGATAGGAAAAGGAAGAACGGGGATTCGCAGACCTGAGATGGGAGGAGAGAATCGTAGGGTGAGAATTAGGAGAGGGAAGATACCCCACCCAGGGGTGGGAACCGAGCAGAAGAAATGACGAGTGAAAGGAAGAAGAAGGAAGAGAAGTGGACCCCTGAGTGGACAACTGATGGCCCTTAAACTTACGCCGTCACCTCTTCTTAGCTGATACTTCTTGAACATGGACTCGCCTAGCGCGGGCTCGAATCCTTGGGCACCTTGCCTTGCAGTATCTTCTCAAATAGCGAGCCCATCTAGCAGATGGCTTGGCCCGGTTATGAACATACAGCTTTACTGGGGGCAATTACCCCTAGACACCCCGTGCTAACAACAGTAAGTGGGCATTCTTGGACAAGTAACCCTTCATAGTGATGAATATCACAAACCCACGGCATTTTGTCTCTCAGCACTAGAAGCATGAGATTCGACAACTCCCCTCGGAACTCAGCCTTGAAGCACAACTCCCTTGATAAAAGAGACGGGTGAAGCTGAGGGAGAGTAATACACGGCGTTGACATGGCCAGTTTGCTAATAAACCAAGGAAGATTGCATAACAAGTGCAGAATATCCTTGGAAAGTGTAGAAGATACGGCCAATTGCCCCTTGAACATAGAATCCATAATCTGCTTGGCGGCCGTATGCGCTAGCACAACACGGGTAGAGAACCCTTCTTGACCTGTCATCTGAACAGCAATAGAGCGAGGAGAAATAATAGCATCAACGATGAACTCTCCGGCGAGCAAGGAGATTGCCACCGGCCTCGCTCGAGAAGAAACTGGCATCAACTCAAGGGAACTCTTCTTAGAAACTGTCATCTTTGAAAGTAGAGACGCATCATACCCAAAATAACCAGGGATGATGACACGAACCGGCATCCGACAGATAAAATCTTGAATCTTGAAATGCACGGCCGGCACTGAATCATCCTGACTTGGCCTATTGTCTCCCTGGGAATTAGACCCGAGGGGCACCAAAGGAAGCGCACACCCGCTCCGTGGGGTGGAAGTGGTTGGAGAAGTAAAGGGAATATGTTTGGGTGGAACCCGTGAAGGTTTGTAAGGCATGGAGGCTCCAACGGGAGTGGTGATGGAAAGTGAAGGCGCAGGCGATGTGGCGATGATAGGCTCGGGTGGCGACAAAGGCAAAGGTGAAGGCATGGCTGAGGGTAGAGGTAAAGGAAAAGGTGTGGCTTGCTCAGGCTCGGGCAAAGGTGATGGCAGAGATGGAGGCAAGGGTGGAGATGGAGGTGGTGATGGCAATGGAGATGGTGAGGATAGTGATGGCAATGGAGATGGTGAGGATAGTGATGAAGGCGATGGGGGTAGTGGACATGGGGGTGGAGAGGGTGAAGAGGGAGGTTGTGGTGTCCACCGTCGACGTGTCGACATAAAGCGTCGAGTGGTGTTAGGGATATAAGTAGTGGTAGTGGCGGCGGGAGAGGAAGGGGAGGCACTAGCATGAGCAGAGGCATGGGTTTGTGGCGGTGATGGAGCCGGGGTAGGAGATGGCGGAGGTAACAGAGTAGGTGATGGAGCGAGTGCAGCACTAGATGAGGGATCACAGGAGTGCCCCTGGCCTTGAAGTAACAGAGACGGCTGCCCCGGCGGCACTTCTTGCTGCTAATGTTGGTTGCGAAGATGTAAAAATAACTTTATGCATGGCAACCCAATCAATCCTTTTCTTAGCTTCCAGATCATAAACATAATCCCGAAACTTGGGACAATCCTCAGCCAAATGCCCCTGCTGGCGGTGGAAATAACAGAATTGAAGCATATCCCCGACCGCGGGTCGGTAAGGCACAACCGGAGGGAGCGACAATGCGTGAGTGGCCATCAAAGCCCAAAATATATCAGTGAAACACTCCGACAATGGAATATGAGGAGCCTTCTTTGGGCAAGGTGGATGCCGAGAGATATATAATGGTGGAGAAGGTTGTGGAGACGGAAGTGGAGGTTGCGTAGGCAGGAGTGCGTTGCTAGTGGTGGAGGGCTTCGGTGATGGCATGTGTGGAACAAGATGAGGGGGTATGTAGACGGCATCTACTTGCTTGGGATGTGGTGTTCCCTTGATCGAAAGTGGAGATGGAGACGGGTATGTGGACACAGGAGGCTGACTCATGGAAGGTTGATATGCGGAGGTGCATGGGTACGTAGAGGCGGGAGGTTGGCTCGTGGAGGGATATGTGGTGGAAGGCTGACTCATGGCCGGCTGACTCATGGGAGCGTAGGGTTGGCACATGGAGGGTGAAGGTTGATATGTGGAGGTGGATAGTGGAGACTCGAGGTCAAGGGAATCTTGGATTTGTTGGCGAATGAAGCGGGCTCGGCTGTAAAGTTGTTGCCAGGATGTGATGTCGTTGAGGGCTAAGATAAACCGATACTCGGGCGTGGCATTGGATATCAGCATCTTGATTTGTTCTCCCTCTGGAATGTGTCCCGGGACTTGCGCGGCAAGGCGACGCCAACGATTGACAAAGGTAGAGAACTCCTCTTCGGGCTTCATCATCTCATGGGCCAGATCCATAATAGAGTACTTGGGCCCAACCTGGTCTTGAAACTGCTGAAGAAATTTTTCTTGAACGGCTTGAAAATTCACAACTTGCTCCTGCGGAAGAGAGAAGAACCAATCCCGAGCCGGGCCTTCCAATGACAGACCAAACAGATAAGCCATCAAGTGTTGGTCATGTCGAAATTGGGCCGACTCATAAACAAACTCCTTCAAGTGTACATACGGGTCACCGACTCCACTATAACAGCGATATGTGGGAATTTGTGATGGAGACGGAAGCCGAAGACCTTGAAATGTAAACGGAACACTTAAAGAGGATTTGGGATCGATCCGACATTGAAGCTCATCAAGCTGGCATTGGGTTTGAGCAATCATCTCCTGGGTAGGGAGAGATCGAGAAGAATATGGGCCAGTTTGAGCAAGAGGTTGTGAATTAGGACTAGGAGCATGGTATTGGGCCGGATAAGAGGATCCGGGCTGAGAAGAAGAAGGGCCCATTCCAAGAATGGAAGGATATGTGGGCATGGAAGAAGCATGAGCATAAGGACCCATTGGGCTGGCAGCAATATGGGAAGAAGGATGAGGCCCATTAAGAGAATAAGTCCCATTAGAAATCGGGCCAGTAGCATATGAAGGAGAAGAAAGAGGCCCATGAACAGAAGATGGCCCATTATGAGAAGAAGGCCCATTAAGATGAGACGTAATGATGCGTTGGGCCTCGGCCGGGTCCATTTGGCGAACAAGGCTTGAAAGATGGGCCATGAGATTAACATGTTCCTCAGATGGATCAGAAGGACCACGGGAAGATGGGCCCGCGTGAGAACAGGATTCCACGCGGGAATAAGAAGAAGATTGGGAAAAAGAATGATACAAGGGGTTAGAATACTGCTCCATGAGGGCAAATGGAGACTTAATACAAGGAGATCAAGGACAATACAAATGGGGAAGCAATGGCTTAATGGGCTTGAGGACAAGAGGGGACTGACCCACTAATGGACAACGGATCAGGGGACAATGGACTAGATAATGGACATACAAAATGGGATAAGCTAAATGGGCCTAACAACAACAAAACATATGGATGATGAAAGAATGCAACACAAAAATCACTAATGGGCTTGGACAAGCCCAAACAACACAAACAATGCAATGTGAGAGTTTTCACCCAAGTCAAACAAGTTGATATGATAGGAAATATTTTAGGAATTTTAATAGACCTTTTAATGATTTCAATTAGGAGAAATTCCCTCAAGATAGGAATCCTATGGGAATAAGGTCTAAACTTTGTGTTGACTAAGGTTAACTCCCTCACACGTATGCAAATGCAAGCCTAAGGTGTGGAAAGGTACAACCGGCCCAGCGTCCGTGTGGGAATCCACGGCTCGCGGGGACTTATGGAGGTCCCGGATAAGATCACCTAGTCGAGCCCAAGAAATATGGGAGCGAGAGGATCACTTACCAAGGTAGTAAATGCAACTATGATATGCAATATTTGGCCCTACGTGCACCGGAGTGCATGCAATTTCTAGCCTAAAACTAGAAAATCAAGACAAAATTAAACTATGCAAACATGATCCAAATAAGACAAATAGTATATGGATGGAAAGACAATACAAAGGTCTACACAATGGGCCCAAGAACAGATCAATCTGACCCCGGGAGGTCAATCAAATCACTGAGCAAAGATGCCCCCGTGAACCTATGCGCAGACCACATGCAGATTTTATGGACAAAATGCTAAAATGATGACAATTTTTAACTAAGCGAACGTGACCCAAATGATGCAAATAGTATATGGATGGAACGACAATACATAGGACTATCCAATGAAACAAAAATCAATACAATCAGACATTGGGAAGGCAGTCAAATCACTGAGTAAAGATGTACCTGTGAACCTGTTCCTAAGCCTGCCTGCAGAACTTATGCACAAAATTCAAAAAGTTGGATAATATTAGAATATACAAATGTTAACCAAATGATGCAAATGATATATGGATGGAAAGACAATACAAAGGGCTATCCAACGGAATAAAAATCAGCTCAATCGAACTCTGGGATCAAAAGTTATGTCTCAATGAATATGGCCCTGTGAGCATGCGCGCAAGACTGCCAGAAGCTGTAACGGTCTACCAAATGACCGTTATATGACCGTGACGGTCTACCATAAGACCGTCACATAACTAGAGCCCATAAAACACCAAAAATAGTGGGAGGATAGAGGAAATACAACCTAAACATGAACATGCACCCACCTAACCTACAAAAGAGCATGAAAACAAGCGTGATGGGCATTGGTGTCCCACCGTGATGGCCAAAAAACTGTTGATTTGTTTTTTAATTAGATTCCTATCCCGCCCCCTTTAAACTAATACATGCATAAATATGTGAATCAAAGACAAGGAGGATGGAGGGATGAGAGATACTAACCGTGATCGCCACCAAGGATCCAACAACGCCAAAGGATGAAGAAAGGAGAGGAACGGCGCCGTGTACCTTGAAACTTAAAGACTTGATCACGCTTGAAATGGGGTGCGGAGAACTTGTGGATTCAATCCTCCTCTCCTTCCATCCGGCTAGAGGAAGAGGGCCTCACGTTGTATTCATGCTCTCCTGCAAAACAAAGATGAAACACAAAGGCAAAAATCCATTAGAACATGAAGTGTAGAAATCTACCCAAAGTGATAAAATAGCATGAATAAAAGGGGGAGAACGCACCGGGGGGAGGTTTTTAACCCCTATGGAAGGGTGAAAAAGATAGGTGGGTGTGTTGTGCATGCATGAGATTTGAAATCACGAGATTTGATTGAGAGAATAGAGAGAAAATGATGATGCAAAATGGAGAAAAACGCATGTGTAGCAGAAAGTGCAGAAAACTGTGATGATTTGTAATTTTAAGAGGAAGAGAATTAAGAGTGTAGACCATGAAATCAAACCCAAAAGGATAGAATTGAAAGCTAATATTTCCCTCTCCAATATAGGGTCGAAGTTGTGAGTTGGAGTTGCAGCATGGCTTCGCCCCACGTCCGAAAAGAGCCCCCCTTCGCGACTGCGAACTGGGCAGTTTTTATAGAGTTTTATAAGAAAGCCTCATCTTCTTATCACGATTCCCAAAGATAGAGTTTAAGATAAATCGAGTTCTCTAGATCAAACTCGAGATAATACTAAGGACAAGAGATAGGAACAAACGGGGATCAATTCGGAGGAGGATTCTAGAAGATATGGCTCTTGGAAGGTAGCCCCGGAGCCTTATCTACAGAGTTTTAGTTGAACCAGGATACTTAAATCCTGATCTTGCAACCCAGATCCCGAGAGATATAGCCAATGAAAATTTGATTTCTATGAACCAAATTCAAGATAATATAAAGGGCTAGAAGTAGAAAAAAAAGGGGGATCAATTTGGATAAGAATTGAAGAAGTTGTGGGCTCTACAAGATAGGTCTGTTGCACAATTTTTGGGCCAGAGTCCAGCACGAATTGGACTATCTGGTGTGTGTAACGGTCTATCGTAGGACCGCCACAGTTATGTAATGGCCTAGGGTAGGACCGCTACACTCTGGGGGTCAAACCGTGTGATTTCGGATAAGTCTCGGTGTAACGCACCTATACTAGACCGTCACATGGCTCTAACGGTCTAGGGTAGAACCGCCACGCTCTAGGGGTTGAACAGGGTCATTTCGGACATGTTTCGGTGTGACGGTTTATCGTAGGACCGTCACACTTCTCTAACGCACCTATGTAGGGCCGTCACACTGATGGAGGAAAAATTCTGGGAAGACTGTGCATGACTTTAGAAATTGAATCGTATCTCTCAAACTGGGCAGAACTAGCGAAAGTGGTAGAAAAATAAATTGTAGATAACTAAGAGATGAACAACTTTTATGAAGAAATCAAGTTGATAAAATGAATGGAAGATGTAGAAAATGGGGCTGGAACAGAGAAGAAAATTCTGGGATGTAGGTGAACAACATAGCACATCGGAAAAATGCGAATAACTCACAAATGGGGAAGAACTGGCCAACGGCGTAGAAGAAGAAATTGTAGACCTTTGAAAGATGAACAATGTTTATGAAGACAACTTTTTGAAATAAGGAACATAAGGAGATGAAAAAGTACCACTTTCAGGATAACACAGTGAGAGAGAGCCGATTACTTGAGGGAAGCCGAACTAAATGGGCCGTAAGTTTACTTGGAAGCTAGAATTTGATAAAATAAGTTCCAAGGCTCTAGGAAATCATGATCTCCAAGACTTAAAGGATATGAAATGGTAAGAATGGGCTTGAAATCCATCCGAGAAAGCTCCAAGATAATGGCTAATTCGAGACATCAAAAATTATGAATAAGAGAGATGACTCAACTTGCGGGCTAAAACGGGTGTCAACACAGACGACTACACAAATGTCAAATGTGCCTTGTATTGTTGTTGTTCTATTATGTACTCTAGTAGTGTTGCTCTTCTTCATATTAGTTGCTTTGTTATTACTGTTGTTATCTGTGTAGAGAAATGATGTACTTGACATTTTACTCATTGTCAATGACTTGGCTTGATCCCACTATAAATTAGTAGAACTGGGGGTAAATCTCATTTCTTCATCACACATGAGTTTAATCAACGTCGTTTGATGACTAGGAAAGCTTCAGATCCGTGTTGGTAGGGTTAGAAAACCAATACATGGTTAAACCCTTCAAACAAACTTGAGTTTCTTCAAGTTTCACTGCCATGAGCAATTTATCACCGTTACCGACATATTTGTCACTGCTACCGGCTATTTGTCACTCCGAACATCTATTTGTCACTCTTATCGCTAGCCAGCCGTCGACTTTGTTTTGCTACAAAACAAACCTTTTGCTTCTGTTATCCATCAAACCACTTACTTATGTTATCTATTTATACACAACCTATACAACTCAACATAAAACACACATCCCCCGATGTAATTCACACAACATATAAATCAATGAAAAAAATAAATTACAATTACATTAACTCAAATGTGTCATTTTTTACAATTACCATTACAAATCAACATATATCCATTGGATCAACCTCCACCATCACCAGTTGTAGAAGAATCCCATCTCTCAGACGACTCCTCTTGTCCAAAAACCAACTCTGTAGTGTCACCTGAGACAGTAATTTTTTTAGAATACTCACTCCATTCAAATCGCAATTTTGAAATAAGCTTTTTTCTTAAGCAAGTATCATGATCTCTCTCTTCCGGAGAATCGGCAGCGACCAACCTGTATGTGTAAACCTTCCTCGTCTGTCCTGGTCTAAAAGCACGGACAATAGCTTTGGTACCTCGCCAAGCCATTGGTCCTGCTTTTAGACCAGGATAGACAAGGAAGGTTTACACATATAGGCTGGCTGCTGCCGATTCTCCGGAAGAGAGAGATCATGATACTTGCTTCAGAAAAGAGCTTATTTCAACATTGTGGTTTGAATGGAGCGAGTATTCTAAAAAATTTCGATAGCATTCCCCTTAAAAAAATTTGACAGCATTCTCCAGTTTTTAACATCCTGAAAAAATATATTAAACAAAATATAAATACATCAAACATGTGAACTGAGATGAAATTAGGAATCATGGCAGTCACACCTTGAATGTGATGTTATAGAGGCCCGGCGTGGGTGGTAGTGGCGGAATGGCGATGGGTGGCCGCCGACGGTGGCTGCAGCGGTGCTAGACGATAGCCGGTGGGCGGGTCCGGTTGGAACACCGGTGGGTTGCCACGGCACGGCACTGGAGGGGCAGCGGTGCTCTACCGGCGTGGGTGCAAGGGGAGCGCGATGATGGGCTGGTCGGCACTCACGACAGTGCTGGCTCGCGGAGGAGAGGGAGGGTGCGTAGGGAACCCATGGGCACACAGGGATAAGGTGGCAATGGTCTGCGGTGAGGGGGGAAAAGCAAGGGATGTGCGAAAAATAAATGGCTTCTAAGGGTAAGAAATAGGTTGCAAGGGTGACAAATAGGTCGTAATGGTGACAAATGCTTCTAAGGGTTACAAATTGGTCCTAAAGGTGACAAATAGCTTCTAAGGGTTATAAATGGGTGTCTAAACGTGAAAAATATCCTGTAGTGGTGACCAATGAAAGAGATAGAGAGAGAGAGAGAGAGAGAGAGAGAGAGAGAGAGGCATTAACAAACAGAAAAAATGGTGGCTCCTTATACACATCTCATCCTTCTGCAGTCCTGGTGCTGCCAACTACTCCTGTAGTCCTGCAGTGGAAGAACTAAAGTCGGTGGAAGATGAAGTGTCTCTCCCAACTAAAGGCTGGTTTTAATTTTACTAGTCAAATTGATAAATAGGGTAGTTGTTATAGTTTCGGGAAGTGTAACAATCCTCCATCTTATCATATTCTTTATAATTTATATTAGAAAATTTATATTTTATAATATATTATTTACATATATATATATATATATCATATGATATATAATATAATATTACGATTGCATAACTTATGAAACGAATATTATAATCTCCGTTTCCGCTCCGATTCAAATTTAAATATTATCCGTATCCAAAAAAATAAATACTATTTAGAATATTATCCTCTAATTAATACAGATTCAAATTTGAATATTATCCAGCTAAACTATTGATATATTTATATTTATTTTTGTTATTTATTACACAAGGGAGGAAAAGCAGGGGATGGGAAAAAAACAAATGGCTTCCAAGGGTAAGGAATACGTCGTAAGGGTAACAAATAGGTCATAAGGGTGACAAATAGCTTCTAAGGATAATAAATGGGTGTCTAAACGTGAAAAATAGCATGTAGTGGTGACAAATGAAAGAGACAGAGCGAGAGAGAGAGAGGGGGGGGCATTAACAAACAGAAAAAATCGTGGCTCCTGGAACTCATATGGAGGTCAGTGCATGTCTGCATGTAAGCACATAAGGTCGGTGCACATGTTCAGTGTTACATTTTAGGTCAGTGTACATGAACAAAATGTTGTATGCAAAGGTCTCCAGGTCGGTGCACATTGTCACTGTTCCACACTAAGGTCTGAGCATATGTGCATGAGCGCACACTAAGGTCTGAGCATATGTGCAATTTTAGATCTGAGCATATGTGCAATTTTAGGTCTGAACATATGAAAGGCAGGTCAAGTTAGAAAGACAGGTAGAGTTTAATCAGTGTCGTTTGATGATTAGGAAAGCTTCAGATTCGTGTTGGTAGAGTTAGGATCGCTAGGACACGGTTAAATCCTTCAAACGAACTTGAGTTTGCTCAAGTTTCACTGCTATGAGATATTTATCAACGTTATAGAATATTTGTCACCTCTACTGGTTATGTATCACTCATAACGTGCTATTTGTCACCCTTATTGCTCGTTAGGCGTCGTCTTTGTTTCACTTCATCACATATTGTGACTTCTGTTATCGATTTATCACCCTTACGAGACATTTGTCAGCCTTGAAGCCTATTTGTCACCACTGATGACTATTTGTCACCACTATGCGGTGTTAGCCGTTGTAGTATCTCTCTCCGGCCTCTCGTCTGCTATGCGGTTGATGTAACTAGACGAAAGGAGCATCGGTCCAAGCGGTCTCATGACCGACAAGAATGAAGGATCGAGAGTCAGAAGTGTTGGGGGAGATGGAATGATCTTCGCGGTCCTGTCGCTTCGATTTCCACAAAGTTGGGGAGGAACGAACACTCTTTTGCCCTCTCGGCTCTGGGGATTTCATCTCCTTCCTATAAATAGAGACTTTATGGGGAACACGAAGGACATCCTGAGTTCCTTTGGTTGTCTCAAAGACACTCTCATGAAGATGTCGTCTGAGAAGTCAGATTCTTCATCACAGAAGGTTTCCTACAAACGGCTATGCTTCCGAAAGGAAGCCCTGCCGGTGCCGGACCAGCCATCAGGGGAAAGCAGCGGTGGCGATGTTTCAGAGGAATACAAGCAGGGGTACCTGCAAGGGTGGCGGGACGCCTTGGCAAAGGTGGACCGCCTATTTTGTAACAAGGGGGTGACGAACCTTCAACCTGACAGGTTCCGTCCCAAAGAGGACGAGTAACCGCTTGTACCCTCTTCCCCTATCAATATAATTTTCTTTTCTGCAACCTTTCTTTGCATGATGGATGCTTGATCTTTGTGTGATGTGGTTGCCGTCAAATGAAGGATAACATCCATCACAGGTAGGGGTTACCTTTACGACGTTGAGTTCTTCCCCTATAAGTAGCAGGGTTTGTCGATGGTTCTAATATTAGTAGGGCTTATCTTCATACTCATAGTTCATCGCTAGGATCCATTTGTCACCCTTCATGCCCATTTGTCCCCTTGTTGATATATTTTTCATCACTAATAGGCATTTTTCACTTTTAGCATGTAGTTGCCGTCGTCATTGCTCTTGGGAGACGTCGTCTTTATGCATTTTTCACCGTTAAGAGCCTTTTGTCATCCATCGTATCCATTTGTCGCCCCTGTTAACCTATTTTTCACCCCTAATGTGTATCTGTTGCCTCTGTCAATTTATTTGTCACCAATAATATGCATTCATCACCCTCATCATACATTTTACTCTGCTGCTCTCACATACGGAAGGTGAACCCAAAGGAGAAAATAAATATAATAATAATAAAAATCCATAAAAAATGATAATCAATAAATACATGACTTTCTGACAAACCATGAAAAGTGCTAATTAATAAATATAACAATATAATAATGTTTATTAACAATAAAAAGGGTAGAAAACTATTTAATTATTTATCAAAAAAAATTGACGGATAAAGGTTTGTTGGAGATACGTCGGTAACTTTCCGACGAATATTCGACCTTAAATTTATGCATCGTAAACTATTCATGTATTTTAAACTGCATTTATTAATTTTCGACAACACAGATTTTTGTCGGAGATACATCCAAAATATTTGACGTTAATTTCGACGTTACTTTTTTCTGTCGAAAGTTTCGGACGTATTTCCGAAAAAAATATTATGTCGAAAAATAGTCTGTAATTACCGACGACTTTTTGACACAAAATATTTCCGTCGGAAAGACAAAACATTCTGACGTATTACCGACGAAAAATTTTCAGTCAAAAAATACCGTCGGTATTTCCCATTTTTCTTGTAGTGTATTCTCGAGTATTTTCTATTTTATGGCTTTTTTGCATTCGATTTAATGATTTCCTTTATTTTAGCCCAGCATGCATCATACGCATCTTTTGAGCAGTATTGATCCATGGTATGTCTGAAAATGTCTCGTTTGTGATGGATGATTGTGCGTTCATGGTTTTGAGTAAGGGGGACTATTCCACTCAGAGTTGGAAGGTTTTCTCTGATTCACCTAGTTTGGTTGACTGAAGGTCCCTGTCTGGAGTTTTAGTCCGTTTCATTACGTTTTGCTGCTTGCTCCGATCTCCTCATTAGTCTGAGGGATTGTGACCCCATGAGGTTGATCGTGTGTTTTCCATTTTGTTTAGTTAGTTCCTCCAGATTGGTGTCGTTTTGGTCTGATCGTTCTTTGTGTTTGGTTCAAAATTTTCTGGAAGATTCCTATCGCTTGTTGGTAAGGAAACATGTGTCTTTTACCTTAACGCCAGCTTATCAGTCCGCTCCGCTACATTTCCGCTTCATCTCCATGTTCCATTTCGCTTTCGCTTCACCTCCGTTCGCTCCCCTACAAAGAGGACGTTAAGGAGGGGCATCTGTTGACACCCATTTTTTACCTATGAGTTGGGTCATTCCCCTTACCACCATTTGTTGATATCTCGAGTTGTCCATTACTCATTGGGCTATTTCCAGGCACGTCTTTGGGCTTATTTTATGAGTGTCTCCCTCCCTGGCGAGGTCTGCTCTCGAATTCGGGATTAATGGGCCTTGATTTCGCTTGATTTTGAGGTGAATGGGCTCATTTACCCAAATTTATCAATTTCAACCGCCTAGCAATTGCACGGTCTATCGTTAGGCCGTGTAGGTATTGAACGGTCAAATTCGGGACCGTGTGCAATTTACGGTGATTTATCTCTGGCTTTTCTGCATTTCCACCCACACGGCCTATCACACGACCGTTCAATGTGTTGGACGGAGCATTACACGACCGTGTTGTTTTCATGGGCAGTTGTTTTAAATGCACGGTCGCAGGATTGGCCGTTCAGTGATTCGGCGGTCTATTTGGAACCGTTTACAAGCTCAGAACGTTTTATTGGATATTTATTTGATTTTATGAATTTTCACTGACAAGCCTTTGCACGGTCCAAGTTCAGCCGTTTATTGCCATTGAACGGCCTATCTTTAGACCGTCCAGTTCCCAGAGTCCTAAACCGGTGAATTTTCCAGATAATTATCTATTTATCCTATTTTTTTAGATTTATCACCGACACGCTTTACACGGCCTGCATTAGACCGTGCCATTCATTGAGTGGTCTAGCATTAGACCATTTTATCCTAAAGAGTCCAGCGCCGTGATGGCTGATCAGTTCGGTGGATAATTGAATAATTTCTTATTTTATTTTATTTATCACCGACAGCATTAGACGGTCTAGTAGTGGACCATGTACACGATTGGGCGGCCTATCGAGCGACCGTGTACAGGCCCGAGATCTGTGGATTATTTGATTTTTCTCTCTCCATCCGTGGCTAAACCCCTAACTTCTCCCACCCATTTCTCCGCGGTTTCTCCACCAAATGGGGTGCCGTTTGATCCTGGTGGAAGATTAGAGTATTATCCACATATTTTGTTTAATAGTCCCGATTAATATCCATTGGAAAACCCTAATTCGGGGTTAAACTTTTAGGGGTCTATAAATAGAACCCCTAGTCCAAGCTTGAAAAGGGGGGATCCAACGTCGACGTCGAAGCTCTGTCGAATTCCTGAGCGAGCTGTAGCCAGGGAGGGAGGCTTTCTACATCCTTCTAAGCTTCCGGTTCAAGGGAGTAGTCTTTCGTTTTATGTTTGGTCTAGGCTTTTAGTTGTCTTTTCATTCATTGCATGCTTCTTTTCATCATCTTCTCCCCATGTTTTGCACTTGTCATCATCATTTCTACATCCCTCCTATCATTTTCACGCCCTATACGGGTTTAAAAATCACCCCAGGTATCGCCCATTCCATGCTATTATGTCGATTTTCCATTCTTTTCTATAGTTACTACACATTTCGGGGCTAATTTGGGTTTTTTTTTTCTTATCCTCTACATTGTTTTGCAAGTCAGCATCAGCACAGCACGAGGCCCATCCCCTCTGGCCGGTCGGAAGGGGTGGAGGATCAAGTCCTACAACTTGGAGTCTGACAATTTTGAACGGTCTTCTTCCATCCGTCTACAGGTTAGAGCGGTCCTTCACAAACCGTCCAGATCCTGTGAGCGGCCGTCTGCGAACCGTTTTGGAGCCAGTCTAGCCTTCGTCTCGTTTCTCTTTCCAACGCTGTGAACGGCCTATCGCGCGGCCGTGCCATCCACTGAGCAGTTCTCCCTGGACCGTGTACTACTGCCAGTGCTGCACTTCAGGCTAGTGTCTTCTCCCTTTTCCAAGGTACGTTGTAGTATTCGGTACACCGTGTCTTAGTGGCGATCACGATCACACACACCTCTCCACCCTTTCTTTCCTTCATTTTTGATTGTCTTTATATTTTCATCTTCATCTAGAAAGGTAAAAGGGAAAGAAGGAAATAGGGGGGAACATGTCAACAATACCGTGGTAGCTTTGATCTCCGCATACACCTCTACTTCAGCCCACTTGGTAAAGTACTCAATGGCGCTAAGGATGAAGGATTTCTACTTAGTCTGAGTATTGGGATCACCAAGCGGGCCAACAATGTCGAAAACCCACATAGATAATGGCCAAGGAGCAGAGAGAGGATGAAGGGATGAAGCTGGAGCATGGATTTTATCAGTGTGGAGTTGGCATTTAAGACACCTCCGGACATAGAGGGAGCAATCTTCCCCTAGAGTGGGCCAATAATAACCTTGCCTAAGGATCTTCTTTGCTAGAGCCTGGCCATTTGACATGACCTCCACACTCACTAGAATGGACTGCTTTGGCCACCTTCCAAGCTTCATCATCATCGAGATGTCTCATGAGCATCCCATTGAGAGCACGCCTGTACAATTCTCCAACAATGATAGTGTACCTTGAGGTGGCTCTTCTAATAGCCTTACGATGCTCAGTGTTTGCCCCTTCTGGGAATGATCCATCCCAGCAATACAGCTCGATTTCATGTTACCATGGCAATTCTTCTTCATCTAGAATCTCCTCTAATTTTGTTAAAGATACTTCTTTCAAATCTTCCTTCTCTGCCCTAGCCTCTACAGTCTTCCTAAGGTTGGCAAACCAAGGATCCTAAAGAGAGGGAGCGTCTAATCTCTGAATGACGATAGTCTCAGTGCTCCGACTGAGAGGGAAAGATAAGGAGGAAGCGAGCGATGCCAGCGCATCGGCAAGAATATTCTGGGATCGAGGAGTGTGGATATAGATCATCTTAAGGAATTGCCTAGCCAAAAGAGTAACCAAATCTTGGTATGGCTTGGGCTTCGGGTCACGGGTGTGGTAAGTAGACAGAACTTACCGCAGGGCAAGCTGAGAGTCTCCTATGATGTTCAAATAGCGCGCGCCCAAGAGATAGGAGTGCTTCAATCTGGCCAGGAGAGCCTCGTACTCGGCGATATTGTTGGTAGCAGGAAAATGAAGTTGATATGCAAAGGGAATCGTCACCCCTTCCGGAGTTAGGAGAATGACACCTATCCCTCGGCCTTGAGAATTGAACACACCATCGAAGTGCAGAGACCAAAAGGGATGATGGGTGAGAACAGAGAGATCCTCGTCAGTGAAATCATCCTGAATAGAATCCGTGCAGGGGATGGGAAGATAGGCAAGATGATTAGCGATGGCATATCCTTTGATTGCCTTCTGAACAACGAATGTAATATCAAACTGAGAGAGGAAGATCTGCCAGCGAGCTAACCAACTAGAAAGGATGGATTTTTTCAAGAGATAGCAGATTGGGTCCATTCTAGATATCAACCTAACTGGGTGGGCTAGAAAATAGTGTTTTAATTTCTGAGCCATCCACACTAAGGTGGCACAAGTCTTTTCCATGGCAGTGTATTTGGTCTTTGTCGGGTTAAATAACCTACAGAGATAAAAAGCTGCCCGCTCTTTGCCTTCGTCATCTACTTGTGCTAAGACCGCCCCAAAGGAGTCCTCAATGACAGAAATGTATAGGATAAGGGGTTTCCCAGGGATAGGAGGTTGCAGAACTGGGGGATTAGACAAATAACTCTTCACATCTTTATAGGCCTTCTAACAATCTTCATTCCATTCAAACTTGACCCCCGCCTTTAGCAATTCACAAAACGGGCGGCACCTCTGAGAATGTTGGGATATGAATCTCCTGATGAATTGTAATCTTCTAATCAATCCTCTTAGTTCCGTGATATTCTTAGGCGGAGGCATGTCCATGACGGCCTTTGCTTTATTAGGAACGATCTGAATCCCCCGTTTGCTGACTATAAAGCCTAGCAACTTCCCTGAAGAGACTCCAAAAATATATTTCTTTGGATTCATTTTCAACTGGTACTCCCTGGCTCTCTGGAGCACCATAGCCAGAATGGCGGGGTGTTCCTCTTTAGTCTTTGACTTCACCAAAATATCATCCATGTAAGCTTCCATGTAGACATGCATCATATCAAGGAATATAGCCATCATCGCCTTTTGATAAGTGGCACCCGCGTTCTTCAAACCAAACGGCATGACCACATAGCAATACGTACCCCAGGGCATGGTGAAGGAAGTTTTCTTTTGATCTTTGGGAGCGAGATGGATTTGGTTGTATCCTAAATAACCATCCATAAATGACAATGCTTCGTACCCGGCGGTGTTGTCCACCAAGACATCTATGTGAGGCAGCGGAAAATCATCCTTGGGACATGCTTTGTTTAGATCCCTGAAATCAATGCAAATACGCACCTTTCCATCCTTCTTGATGACAGGGACTATATTTGCCACCCACTGAAGATATAAGACAACTCTGATAAACTTGGCCTTGTACAACTTATCGACCTCATCCTTAATCCTTAAGGCCATGTGGGGGTGAAATCTTCTTGACCTTTGTTTCATGAGTGTTCCTCCTGGTTTAAGTACGAGTCGATGTTCCACTAAAGAGAGGTCAAGACCAGGCATGTCCTCGTAAGATCAGCCGAAAGAATCGCTATACTCCTTTAGAACCTTGATTAGACCTTCTTCAACTTTTAGAGGGAGATTAGCGGCAATGATAATGGGCCTGGGGTCTTCTTTAGTTCCCAGATTTATTTCCTTCGTAGGTTCATCCACCGCTGACGATGGCTCATCGAATCTCTTTAATCCTTGCGCATACAAGTCGACAATGTCATCTACGTCACTGTCCTCACTGTTGACTGGGTCTTTTCCGTCCATGATTTGTCACGCCCCGAGCCTTTATTACAGCGGAAGACTAGCTCGAGGAACAAGAGCAGCAACATGATAAGTCTCTTGCGAGCAAGAACGATCAGAGCGTAAGACAATCACACATAAAAATACAATTGCATAATAATTTACTCAAACTCCAACTTTATTTCATCAGATCGAAATATTCAAATATAATAACTTTTCAACCTTCTTTAATCTATCAGACTCAAGAAAAAGGAAATTACAAAGACTCGAACTAAACAAGATTTGACTTTCCTAAGTCTTCACTTTCATTTTGATATGACTTTCATTCGCTCTCGGACCCGCTACTTATATAACTCGAATCCAAATTCTAATCACTTCCATCTCCTGAAAAAGATTAGAAATAGGTAATGAGCACACTTGCCCAGTAGGTATCTTTGCATCAACATGAAGGCACTATTAAAGTGATTAGCATTTTAGCTCTAAAGAAAATAAAGTAAAATCATGCGAATACGATAAATCATATGTAAATAACCAAGGTAACAAGACGATCGTGTAAGATAGAATGAACAAGTATGAATTAGCAAGAATGTATCAAGAACATGATATGGCCTTTCATGAACAAGAGTGTATCGAGAATGTACTAGCAAATCACGTAATTATCACACAAACATCTTTGGCTTATGAGCAAGTATTTGGTGAATTTCTGTGGAATATCATGTAACAAGCAAGAAAGTCATGTACGTATATATGTCATGCCTTGTGGATTTTCACTTCACGAGCCGTGGATTTTCACTTATTTATAAAAAAAGTACTCCCAGTGCAATGCGACACCAGTAGAATCATACCCCATGGTTTACAGTATGTTTCCGACAATCAGCCGAGGGGACTAGCATAGAGCCCTTGAACACAATCAGTGCTCGAATGCATCTTCAAGTATAAATTAAGTTACTTCCACGTTTTCAAGCAATAAAATATGGCCAGTAATATAACAAGTTCAATAAGTTTCATGATACCAATAATTCAATGAATGAATGCTTCAATTAAGAATGCGAGGGATCAAGAATGACTTAAAACAAGGTTATGCTCATGAAAATAATTCGACAGCATAACAGTACATTCCTTGTCTTCCATAATTTAAAATTAAGTATCTTGAACAATATGACAAGTCCTAGACCATCAATAATCCATCTAGGAATTTTGAAATATCAACCCTTGGGTGAAACTTCGGGTTAAAGTACTCAGGAATTGTGACGGTCAATTAATGGGCCGTTACATGAACATGACGGTCTATTATTGGGCAGTTAGATCGGGCTGAATCCAGAAAGAATAAATTGGACTTAGTAAATGTGACGGTTGTGTACTAGACCGTTATATAGGCCTGACGGTCGAGTAATAGGCCGTTACATTAAAAATATTCAAAACTTCGATAGTGCTTTTCTAGACAATTTGGGCTTTAATGGTACAACCAACTCGGCGTCCTAGTGGGAATCTCAGGCTCGCGGAGAATTACGGAGGCCTTGAAACAAGATTTCTTAGTCCATTGGAAGGAATATCCAATAGAGAGGTCTTCATGTTCAAGAATGATGTTCCTATAGTGTAAAAGTTCGAACTAATGGTCATGTACCGGAATATATGCCTTGTACATAGAGAAATTGACTCTATATATGAGATAGAATGTGTAACGATGTGAAACCATGATAAACTCCGTCAATACAACATTGAAATTAATAATTTAAATACAAACTATAGAGTTTTGGTAAATGAAATTAACAAATGTTTAAAATAACTCAAGGTGCTTTAGACATGCAATTTCTATCACGAATCAATTAATAAACTTAAAGTCATGAAAACAGGTCAAAACTTAGATATCTAGGCTTATTTATAAGCTAATTTGACTGTTCTCAATTCTATCCCGAATAGACAGAACACAGCACTCTGGCGGTCTAAGACAGGCGCGTCATATGGCTGTGACGATTTATCGTGGAGCCGTCAGAAGACTGTCACGCACTGCTTCTGGTCCGTTAGAGATTAAAGAGAAACTGAAGTACAATAGGCGGTGTGACGACTTATCGTAAGGCCGTTAGAGTCATGTGACGGTCTAACTATAATCCGTCAGAGCACTCCTGACAGTAAAGAAAAAGAACTATGGTTTAAAACATCTCATGCACGAAAAATTAAAAAAATTAACTACTCTAGTCATGACAAAACGAAGTAAAGGCCATCTAGATGCATAGGTTTCAGTGAATTTATAGGAGAAATACCTTTTTATCTTTAACTTAGGCTAAAGATATGCATGTATGCATGGACCGAGCTAAATCATGAAATTCATGGTCCATAGTGCATGAAATCAAACAAAACTAGAGGGCTTTTAATCCTATCATGATATTCTTGCCGTTCATGAGATGACCTACCCCTTTTCCTGGGCTTTCAACTTCCAATTCGGGACTGCAAGACACGCCCTAGTTCTTCCCTTCCTGTGAATTTTTAGCAGCTTCACGTTGCTCTAACTCTGTAATCCCTTGACCTATAGACGTGAAATTTGGAGGGTAAGAGGATGACACTAAGGGGAACAAAAAGTGTTAAAGAACCAAACTCTAAATACCTTGTTTAGGTGTTCTAATCTCCTACTCTTCATCACCCCGTTGTATAGTTTCCTGGGTTGACGTGATGAAACCAGCAACTTTGCAAGGTTCTAGCTCCTTGTGCAGTCGATCTCCTAGGATGAAATTTTGGGAGATGTTAGTCCTATGTATTAACAATAAAAAGTTCTAAAGAACTTACCCTAAATACTATCTCCTTACTATAGTTCCACGCGAGCCAATGTAAGGGTCGCGCTGGTCAAAACTAGGGTCTATTTATAGGTTCTAGCTAGGGTTTTGAGGATTAGATCAATTCTAGAGTCCTTAGATCGACTTCACAGAGTCCTTAACACGTTTACTAGTCCTCCCATCTTGATCCCTAAGAGATAGACTATCAAAAATCTAATCTTTTTGGTCATTCTTCAATTCACGGAACTGACAGAGTGTAACGGTCAATCCCTGGAGCGTCAGGTCCCTGTAGCGGTCATACGATAGACCGTTACCTATCGTAGGTGCCGAATTGAAATGAATTCAAATTCTAATTTCATCTTATCCACTTATTTATTTAATTAATGAGTATGTATCCTTATAATTCGTGAAAAGGCTAGATAACCTTCTAGAATATGGGCCAAACTTAATGGGCTTGGTCCTTAAACCTTTTGGGCTTCAATTAAATAGGCTAGATTAATCGTTTACCATAATTGGGCCTTAATAAATTTCTAGAAAATCATTAAATAATAAATATTCACCCTCCCCCACTTAAAAGAATTTGGTACCCAAATTCAATACATGGATTAGATGGAGAGTGTACTTATAGTTGAATAATTCTGGAAATCTTTTTCGCATGGCTTCGTCTGTTTCCCATGCCTCTCCTGACTTTGTCCACTGGATTTTAACCACGGGAATAGTCTTGTTCCGAAGTTGTCGTACTTCCCGTTCAAGTATTCTGATTGGTTTTTGTTCGTATGTCGAGTCCTTCTTAATCTCCAGATTATCGTAAGTGATGACATGGAAAGGATCAGGTACATACTTCTTGAGCATCGAGACATGAAATACATTATGAACTTCGGATAATTGTGGAGGTAAAGTAATCCGATAAGCTACTTCACCAACTCTTTCTAGAATTTTAAAAGGACCAATAAATCTTGGAGTAAGTTTTCCCTTAATACCAAATCTTCGAATACCTCGACTTGGATAAACTTTAAGAAATACATGATCTCCTACTTGAAACTCCAAGTTACGCCTTCGATTATCAGCATAATATTTTTGCCTATATTGTGCCATCTGCAATCTTTCTTTAATGAGCTTAATTTTCTCTGAAGAATCCCTGATAATGTCGGGGCCTACAAATTGCATTTCTCCTATTTCATTCCAACATATTCGTGATCTACAACTTCTTCCATATAAAGCTTCAAAGGGTGCCATCTGTATGCTGGCCTGATAACTGTTGTTATATGCAAATTCCAGCAGAGGCAAGTGATCATGCCAACTCCCTCCAAAATCAATAGCACAAGTCCTGAGCATATCTTCTACTAATGATTTGTTCTTTCAGTCTGACCATCAGTTTGTGGATGAAATGCTGTGCTAAAATTCAATCTAGTCCCTAGTGAGTGTTGTAGACCCTTCCAAAACTGTGATGTGAATCGAGGATCTCTATCAGATATAATAGTAACAGGGACACTATATAATTTGACAATTTCTTTTATGTATAATACTGCTAGAATATCCACAGACCATCGACTTTTGATTGGTACGAAATGTGCAGATTTAGTCAATCGATCTATGATTACCCAGATACCATCGTATCCCCCTCTGGTCTTAGGTAATCCCATAATGAAATCCATTCCTATGCTTTCCCACTTCCATGTTGGAATATCTAAGGGGTGTAATTTACCTGCGGGTCTAAAATGCTCTGCCTTTACTTGTTGACAAGTGAGACAACGGGACACAAAATCAGCTATTTCCCTCTTCATATTGGGCCACCAGAAATTTCTTTTGAGATCTTGATACATTTTGGTACTACCAAGGTGAATGGTGTACTTGGATTTATGTGCTTCTTCTAGGATCAGTTTCTTCGTATCCTCATGATCTGGTACACATACTCGGCCCTTAAATAGCAATCTTCCGTCATTGGAGATAGAAAAATCCGGCCTCTGTTCTATGTTGGCTTTGATTTCCAGTAATACGGGATCATTGTCTTATAGCCTGACTAAATCTTCCATTAATGTAGGTTGAGCTCAGATATTGTCTATAAAATAATCTTCTTCTTCCTTCATGTCAATATCTAAGTTTAACTGAGTAAATTGAGGAATAAGATTAGTCATACTAATCATAAGACTTGATAGCTTTTCCATTGGTTTTCTGCTGAGTGCATTGGTTACAGCATTAGCCTTGCCAAGATGATATTGAATAGCAAAATCAAAGTCCTTGAGTTATTCTAACCATCTCCTCTGCCTCATATTTAGTTCCTTTTGAGAGAATAAGTATTTCAAGCTTTTATGGTCTGAGTAGACCGTGAACTTCTCTCCATAGAGATAATGACGCCAATTCTTTAAGGTGAAAATAACAGCAGCCAATTCCAAATCATGCACAGGGTAATTCTCTTCGTGACGTTTCAATTATCTTGAAGAATAACATATTACTTTTCCATTTTGCATGAGGACGCACCCTAAGCCAATGCCAGACGCATTCGTATATACTTCAAATCCACCACCTTCCACCGGTAGTGATAGAATAGGAGCTGTAGTAAGATGGTTCTTAAGAGTTTGAAAACTCTCTTCACATTCCTTTGACCAGACAAAAGGATTTTCTTTTCTTGTGAGTCTAGTTAAAGGAACAGTAATTTTTGAGAAGTCCTTAATGAACCTCCTATAATAACCAGCTAGACCCAAAACGCTCCTTACTTCTGATACAGTCATTGGCCGGCTCAAGTTTCTGACAGCTTCTACTTTAGAAGGATCCACAGCGATACCTTCTTTTGAAATAATGTGGCCTAGGAATGAAACTTCCTTGAGCCAGAACTCACACTTGTTAAGCTTGGCATAAAGTTTATATTCTCTAAGTGTTTGTAAAGCTATCCTCAGATGTCCTTCATGTTCCTCTTTTGTCTTGGAATATACCAGGATGTCATCGATGAAGATGACGATGAACTGGTCCAGATATGGCTGGAAAATATTATTCATAAGTTGCATAAATGCTGCTGGGGCATTTGTTAACCCGAACAGCATCACCACGAATTCATAGTGGCCATAACGACTTCGAAAAGTCGATTTATAAATGTCTTCTTGTTTAATTCTAAGCTGATGATAACCTGATCTGAGGTCATCCTTGGAGAAATACTCTGCTCTTGAAAGTTGATCGAAGAGCTCATCAATACGCGGCAATGGATATTTGTTTTTGATTGTGAGTTGATTAAGTCGCCGGTAGTCTATGCATAACCTGAGAGAGCCATCCTTCTTTATGACGAATAGAACCGGCGCACCCCAGGGGGATGTGCTAAGTCTGATGAAACCCTTATCTAATAGTTCCTGCAACTGCCTCTTTAGTTCCTTAAGTTCCGTGGGGGACATCCTGTAAGGGGCTATAGAAACAGGTGCTGCTCCTGGAATGAGTTCAATAGTGAAGTTTACTTCCCTCTCGGGTGGTAAACTAGGTAATTCGGATGGGAACACATCTGGGAACTCATTTATAATAGGAATGTTGGCTATGATGATTTCCTTGGACTCGGTAACAATGACAGAAGCAAGAAAAGATTCACATCCTTGCGAGATAAGTTTGCAAGCGTGAAGAGAGGATATGATAGTGGGATGTTTCCTATACTTGATGCCAAGGAAAGAAAATCTTGGGAGATCGACTTTTTAAAAGGATATAATCCTATTTCGGTAGTTAATATCAGCATCATGATCTATAAGCCAATCTACCCTTAAGATGGTATCATAACCTTTCATGTCAAGGCATACTAAGGTTGCGGGGAGATTGTGACCTTATACTATTACCTCACTATCAGGATAATACTCGGTAAGCTTTGTTCCAGAACATAAGGGTGTGGTAATAGCAAGATCTGAAGGTAGGGGAACTGATGCAATCGGTAATGTTTTTGCAAAAGTAGGGGAGATAAAAGAATGAGAGGCACCGGTATCAAATAGCACAAATGCAAGATGGGAATAAATTTGAAGGGTACCTTCCATAAGCCCACTATCCCTCGGCGCTTCTTCTTCTTCTAGAACAGTATTGAGGCGAGCCTGCCTCCTACGTCCACCACCAGACGATTGATCCTTCATAAGGGGGCAATCTGGCATACGATGCTCCCTGCTTCCACAACGTAGACAAGCACCAAGGCGCTTCCAACATTCTTCAGCCGAATGGCCGAACTTCTCACAAAATGTGCAAGCCGCCATGACTTGCTCCTTCTCCTCCTTGACTTTCTTGTTCTTCTGGGAACTTCCACCGTTCCCGCTCCTGGATCTTTTCTTAGTATCACGGCTTTTGTGAGGTTCCGTGATGCTGAATTATTCTTTCTTATAACGCCAATCAGATCGTCAGCTGGACTCTTCTCCTTTTCCTTTCAATTTCTCAACCTTTTCTAAGGTCCTCTCACATAAATATGCCCGCTGGACCATCTCTGCATAGGTACGGATGTTTTGGGTCCCGAGCTGCTGAATGAAACCAGGTCGTAACCCGTCCATAAACCGACTAGCCTTCAATAAATCGGTACTGATTAAATGCGGTGCATAGGGTGCTAGCCTGGAGAATTGAAGTTCATACTCCGTGACTGGCATCATTCCCTGACAAAGAGAGGCGAACTCCATAGCCTTTCTTTCTTTAACATGCTCAGAAAAGTACTTAGCACGGAATAGAATAAGAAAATCGTCCCATGTATGCAGTGCATCTGCTGGAGGTGTAGGTACTGATTTCCACCATGTGCGTGCATCTTTATTAAGTTGAAAGGTTGTAAGATGCACTTTTTCTTGATCTGTACACTGGATAACATCGAAGATACGATTCATTTCATCTATCCAGTTTTCTGTCTCATCTGGATTAGAAGAACCGTAGAAATGCGGAGGGTTTAAGCTCCGAAAATTGTGATGCAAGTCACCAGCCCTCACCCCTGCGCTTGCCTGGGCCACAGTTTGTAATGCCTGAGTAAGGCCGACAACCGTTTATTGCCTATGCGATGAGCCATTGTAATAATGAGGTACCTGAGAGAAATAACAATTGTTAATTCTCATGGAATTAGAAAGAGATTAATCTTAAAACTAATTAACTATCTTATCCCGGGCTCTTCTCAATCCTCGCATGGGTGAGGAAATTTCTTCCCTAGTTCATAGGTAGGGGTCTTTAAGCCTTGGACTTATCCAATGACATGATTCTTTTCCCTAAGTCCTGAGACTGAGTGCTCTAATACCAACTTAACTATCACGTCCCGAGCCTTTATTACAGTGGAAGACTAGTTCGAGGAACGTGAACAGCCAGCATGTTAAGCCTCTTGTGAGCAAGAACGATCAGAGCGCAAGACAATCACACATAAAAATGCGATTGCACAATAATTTACTCAAACTATAAATTTATTTCATCAGATCAAAATATTCAAATATAATACCTTTTCAACCTTCTTTAATCCATCAGACTCAAGAAAAAGGAAATTACAAAGACTCAAACTAAATAAGATTTGACTTTCCTAAGTCTTCACTCTCATTTTGATATGACTTTCATTCGCTCTCGAACTCGCTACTTGTATAACTCGAATCTGAATTCGAATCACTTCCATCTCCTGAAAAAGATTGAAAATAGGTAATGAGCACACTTGCCCAGTAGGTATCTTCGCATCAACATGAAGGCACTATTAAAGTGATTAGTATTTTAGCTCTAAAGAAAATAAAGTGAAATCATGCGAATGCGATAAATCATATGTAAATAACCAAGGTAACAAGACGATCGTGTAAGATAGAATGAACAAGTATGAATTAGCAAGAATGTATCAAGAACATGATATGGCCTTTTATGAACAAGAATGTATCGAGAATGTACTAGCAAACCACGTAATTATCACACAAACATCTTTTGCTTATGAGCAAGTATTTGGTGAATTTCTATGGAATATCATGTAACAAGCAAGAAAGTCATGTACGTATATATGTCGTGCCTTGTGGATTTTCACTTCACGAGCCGTGGATTTTCACTTATTTATAAAGAAAGTACTCCCAGCGTAATGCGGCGCCAGTAGCATCATACCCCATGGTTTACAGTATGTTTCCGACAATCAGCCGAGGAGACTAGCATATAGCCCTTGAACACAATCAGTGCTCGATCGCATCTTCAAGTATAAATTAAGTTACTTCCACGTTTCAAGCAATAAAATATGGCCAGTAATATAACAAGTTAATAAGTTCATGATAACAATAATTCAATGAATGAACGTTTCAATTAAGAATGTGAGGGATCAAGAATGACTTAAAACAAGGTTATGCTAATGAAAACAATTCAACAGTATAACAGTAGATTCCTTGTCTTCCATAATTTAAAATTAAGTATCTTGAACAATATGACAAGTCCTAGACCATTAATAATCCATCTAGGAACTTTGAAATATCAACCCTTGGGTCAAACCTCGGGTTAAAGTACTCAGGAATTGTGACAGTCAATTAATGGGCCGTTACATGAACATGGCGGTCTATTATTGGGCCGTTAGATCGGGCTGAATCCAGAAAGAATAAATTGGACTCAGTAAATGTGACGGTTGTGTACTGGATCATTATATAGGCCTGACGGTCGAGTAATAGGCCGTTACATTAACAATATTCAAAACATCGATAGTGCTTTTCTAGATAATTTGGGCTTTAATGGTACAACCAACTCGGCGTCCTAGTGGGAATCCCAGGATCTCAGAGAATTACGGAGGCCTTGAAACAAGATTTCCTAGTCCATTGGAAGGAATATCCAATAGAGAGGTCCTCAAGTTCAAGAATGATGTTCCTATAGTGCAAAAGTGTGAACTAATGGTCATATACCGGAATACATGCCATGTACTTAGAGAAATTGACTCTATAGATGAGATAGAATGTGTAACGATGTGAAACCATGATAAACTCCATCAATACAACATTAAAATTCATAATTTAAATACAAACTATAGAGTTTTGGTAAATGAAATTAACATATGTTTAAAATAACTCATGGTGCTTTAGACATGCAATTTCTATCATGAATCAATTAATAAACTTAAAGTCATGAAAACAGGTCAAAACTTGGATATCTAGGCTTATTTATAAGCTAATTTGACTGTTCTCAATTCTGTCCCGAATAGACATAACACAGCACTCTGGCGGTCTCAGACAGGCGCATCATATGGCTATGACGGTTTATCGTGGAGCCGTCTGAAGAGTGTGATGCACTACTTCTGGTCCGTCAGAGATTACAGAGAAACTGAAGTACAACAGGCGGTGTGACGGCTTATCGTAAGGCCAGTCATATGACAGTCTAACTATAATTCGTCAGAGCACTGCTGACAGTAATGAAAAAGAACTATGGTTTAAAACATCTCATGCACGAAAAATCAAAACAATTAACTACTCTAGTCATGACAAAATGAAGTAAAGGCCATCTAGATGCATAGGTTTTAGTGAATTTATAGGAGAAATACCTTTTTATCTTTAACTTAGGCTAAAGATATGCATGTATGCATAGACCGAACTAAATCATGAAATTCATGGTCCATAATGCATGAAATCAAACAAAGCCAGAGGGCTTTTACTCCTATCATGATATTCTTGCCGTTCATGAGATGACCTACCACTTTCCTGGGCTTTCAACTTCCAATTCGGGACTGCAAGACACGCCCTAGTTCTTCCCTTCCTATGAATTTTCAGCAACTTCACGCTGCTCTTACTCCGTAGTCCCTTGACCAATAGACGTGAAATTTGGAGGGTAAGAGATGACACTGAGGGGAACAATAAGTTCTAAAGAACCGAACTCTAAATACCTTGTTTAGGTGTTCTAATCTCCTAATCTTCAGCACCCCGTTGTACAGTTTCCTGGGTTGACGTGATGAAACCAGCAACTTTGCAAGGTTCTAGATCCTTGTGTAGTCGATCTCCTAGCATAAAATTTTTGGAAATGTTAGTCCTATGTATTAACAACAAAAAGTTCTAAAGAACTTACCTTCAATACTATCTCCTTACCTTAGTTCCACACGAGCCAATGTAAGGGTCGCGCAGGTCAAAACTAGGGTCTATTTATAAGTTCTAGCTAGGGTTTTGAGCATTAGATCGATTCTAGAGTCCTTAGATCGACTTCAGAGTCCTTAACACGTTTACTAGTCCTCCCATCTCGATCTCTAAGAGATAGACTATCAAAAATCTAATCTTTTTGGTCGTTCTTCAATTCACGGAACTGACAGAGTGTAACGGTCGATCCCTGGAGCGTCAGGTCCCTGTGGCGGTCATACGATAGACCGTTACCTATCGTAGGTGTCAAATTTGAAATGAATTCAAATTCTAATTTCGCCTTATCCACTTATTTATTTAATTAATGAGTATGTATCCTTATAATTCGTGAATAGGCTAGATAACCTTCTAGAATATGGGCCAAACTTAATGGGCTTGGTCCTTAAACCTTTTGGGCTTCAATTAAATAGGCTAGATTAATCATTTACCATAATTGGGCCTTAATAAATTTCTATAAAATTATTAAATAATAATTGAAATAATAAATATTCTGGGTCATTACATGATTTCATAAACACCTAGTCCGTCGTCGCTCCACACCCCTTCTTGCTCCTTATCGTCTTCTATCACAATCGCCGTAGTGATAAATTTTGGGCACTTCAAAAGAGCATGACATCGCTGAGCTAGATCCTGCAAGAACCAGTCAGGAACGGATTTGGAATGACGCGCAAGCGGACGCGGCTCAAGCGAGGGAGGGTTGGACGACCTAGAACAAGACCCTACTTCTCTAGACCTAACAGACTCTACTTCCCTAGACTCGATGGACCCTACATCTAACCTAGGAGAAAGAAAATCTAATGGGAAGGAGGTAGCAGGGACCTCATGCCCTTGGGAGGAGATGGAGAAAAGATAGCATAATCTTCCATTGAAATCTCCGTGTCAAATTTGACATTTTTTTTGGAGAGTCAGTGGAGATCATGTAGCAAGAGGGAGTGGAAGGTGGAGGAGGGAGTGTAGTGGGGAAGAGAGACATTAAAAACACATCAAAGAAGGGATCGGAAGAAGAAAATCACCTGCTTGAGAGATCGGATGAGGAGGACCACATGGTGGAGAGATCAATAGGTGGGCATTGCCCACATGCACATGCACAAATAATACCTCGAATGGTACTTCCGTGAAAAATGGATCAATCATGTTAGGAGGTGAACGGGGTATGGATTCTAGCTGTTGGAAGAGGGACTCAAGACGGGAGGGAGACCAAGTAAAGATGATGGGTGAGCTCACCCTTTCCCGTAGATGGTAAGTTGGCTTCTTCGGCTGATAACATACAAGTCGTACCTCCTGATCTTCCTGGCGACTTTAATCTTCATAAAATAACCTTTCAAATGCATGGCTGCAATCAATCATATCATCGACCAGCCCCTTAGGCAGCAATGGCGGGCTGTTGACTATGTGGACTTCATCTTCTTGCTTGGGCTGGCTTGGAGATGCTTTTAATGTGCCCGACTGAAGGCGACCTTTAACAAAATGCTAGCGGTAGTCCCATGTCAAGGGCCTAGAATCGCCCAAGATTGAAAGTGAAGACTCTCGATAGCCGAGGCCCCTTCTTTTCATTTTTCTTCCTTTGGGGATCGGCTTGGTCTGCCCTTGCAGTTGTGCGTCGAGGCCTCTCCCCGGCTGATAGCCCAATTTCAATATGATGTCCCAGCCCTTTGAATCTCGAATTTGGGGTTTCACTTTGATATTCACTACTGTAGAGATGGGCTTGCATGGTGCATATGCCCATGGGAAATCCAGATCTAGTACTAAAATAACAGGCCACGTGCTGGGCCATAGTGTTGGCAAAATTTTCTCAGAAACGGCCTTGACAGTCTGGACCGTGGACATGCTTTTCACCTTAACCACCCTCCCTTAAAAAGGGAACTTGAGACATTGGTGGGCAGTCGATGGTACAGCGTTGAGGTTGTCGATCCATGGACGACCCAATATAGCCTTGAACATAGGGTCGATGTCCAGCACATAGAATTCCATCAGCATAGTGAGAGGCCCAAGCTCGGCCTGAATAGTGACCACCCCATGACATGCCCTTCGAGAGTTGTCATATGCTGCTGTAGTTGTAGGGGTCAGTCTTAACACATCTTCTGATAAAATACATGCTCTTAGGGTGCTGAGTGGGCAGACATTAATAGATGCCCCTATGTCTACCAGCGCCGCATCTATGCAGACTTTGTTGAGAGTTATGAAAATGCATAGCGGCATTTGTCGGGCTTCCGGGGGCGCCAGTTCAGTTTCTGAAAAAGTGATTGTCGGCCCCTTTGAGATTGTAGCCAAGGCTGTTGGCAGGCTATCCACTGCCATATCTTCATTGACGATCACCTTCTGTAGAAAATTTCTGAGTGCATCTTGATGAAGGGTAGATCCCTTTATCAACTCCAGCATGAAAATCTTGGCGGGTACTCTGTCTAGGTGATGTAACAAGTCATATTGTGTCCCGGGCAGTAGATCTGCCTCCTCCTGATCAACAGCTTGTTGAGTAGACTGGGGAGTGGGTGCGGATGCACCAGTGGAAGGATAGTTCCCGTGAAACAAACGCCCGCTCCGCAGGGTAAGGTTGTGGGCTGGCACGACATTGGATGGGTTTGACATAAGTGGCTTAATAGGCCCGGTGGAGTGAATGAGCGGCGTGGGGGAAAGTGAGATGATGGGCGAGGGGTTTGATGGAGGTGAAATATTGATCGGTGCAGATGTTGGTGATGGGGTGGAGGTAGGTGGAGTCACGGCGGTAGTTGGTGGTAGAACAAGTGGTCTAGTGGACGAAAGAAGGGTTTGATGATTGGGCGTGAGGATGGTGGGCAAGGGGGTGACAAAGGGTTGCGGTGGTTATGGTGGAGGGCCATGAGTTGCTAGATAGAACCATCATCATCATAAGACCACCCGGCATCAGGAGCCAGGGGTTGAAGTAAATTAACCTGAGCCGGTGCCGGCGGCTGAGGCTACGGAGTGGGAGGATGGTTGGGCATGGGGTTCTGATGAATCCCCAGATCTTGAACCGGCTGGTGCTGCTGTGGTGGCGGTGCTTGCTGGCTGCGGTGCTTGCTGCCTCTGCGGCTGCCTTCTCTTTTCTTTTATCTCCATAATGGCCTTGTGCATCTCGGCCCAATCTATACGCTACCCTTCATGAAGGTCATATACCAAATCTCTGAATTGAAAATAGCTCTCAATAGTATGGCCAGGCTGCCTATGGAACATGCAATATTTTGTCTGATCAACAGCCGGGTTCCAATTAGGCTGTTCCGAGGAAGTTGAATAGCATTAATTGACATGAGAGCCAAAAATATGTCCGTGAGAGACTCGGGTAAAGGAGGATATTAGGCTCTCTTCGGACCTGGCGCTTGTTGTTGTTGGTGTAGCCATTGGGTGGGGGAACATTGTGGTACTGCGGAGGTTGTGGAGGTTGTTGTGGAGCGGGGAAGGTGTTTTGTTGAGTGGCGGAGGTAGGGTGAGAATTTTGTGGAGTATAGAAAGTGGGTTGGGCATTTTGTGGGGTGGAGAATTGGGGATTGCGGGGGTTTTGTGGAAAGCGGAATGGCGCGGATTGGAAAGGGAATGAAACGGCCTGCACCTGCTCGTTTGTTTGGACTCCCTTAGTGACAGGCCCTTGTGGTTTCTTATGATATTTGGGCTTTTGGGCTTCAAAAAGAGTGTGGATGGGGGAGTCCTTGAATTGTGTTTGTATGAATCTCGCCCGGATATAAAGTTGGTGCATATTAGCTATATCATTCATAGACAAAATATTTCGAAATGTGGGAGTAGCATTTGAAATCAACAGTTTGACCTTTTCTTCCTCTGGAATATGACCCGGCACTCGAGCAGCCATCTGCCTCCATCTGTCGGCTTATGTAGCGAAATCTTCATCTGCCTTCATTTTCTCGGCTACTAAATTTGTGAAGGAATATTCCGGGCCGACCCGGTCTTGAAACCTCTGAATAAACTTTTCTTTCACCACTTTAAAGCTTTCAGCATCCTCGAGTGGTAAAGCATAGAACCACTCCAAAGCCACCCCATCTAATGACCGGCGGAATAAATACGCCATAAGGCGATCATCATATTGGAACTGCGTCGATTCATACATAAAGTCCCTCACATGAATAAACGGATTGCTATTCCCGTCATATTTGCGGTATGTGGGGAGCTCGGATTGGGGAGGGAACTGGATGTTGTGGAAGCTAGGAACCGAAACATCCGCCAAAGATTGAGGGCCAACCTGCTTTTGAAGAAAATTAAGTTGTTGTTGCATAGCGGCCCATTTATCAAGGAGTTCCTACTCCCGAGATGGTGCAGGCAAAGCAAGAGGAGCGGGCTCAAAGCGGGGAGCCGAAGGGTAAACCGAAGGAGTGGGATGCCCATAAGAAGGATATTGGGTCGAAGGATGACCCAAATTAGCATGGACTTGGGCCGCCCCTTGCTGAGGACGAGAAAAGTCGGATGGACCGATAAGAACCTGAGGTACTGAAGGGTTGGGCCTATAGGATTCGGGCTGAGTAAATGACGGAAGAACAGTTTTCCCTTTATCAATAATTTGATAGGCCGATCTAGATGATTGGCCCGCTTCTATATTGGAGAACTGGAGGGTCCTGGGTTGGACCGGGGTAAGATCAATTGGAATGGGTGAGACCCCGGGTCCAGAGATAGAGATATTGGGTTGACCTTGTGCAATCGTGGGAGATGGGGCATTGGACCCCTACAAGGTCTGATATAGGGCCTGAAGTTTGGCCGGATCCAATTGGGCCATCATCTGTAAGATCTGGCCTATAGGATTATTGGAAGGAAGGGAGGGCTGGGCGCCCTCCATGGAAATAGCAGATGAAGGAGGGATGATCCCTTCTCCTGATTGAAATTGGGTGACCCTAGGTGGGTCCTCCAAGGGACCTTGAGGAAGGGATTCTCATGAGAACAGGGAAGATCATAGGAAGACATGGGAGATTCAAAAAGAGGATTAGAATAGGAAGTGAAGAAGGAATTGCACCTGGAAGATGATTCTAAGGACCGAAAGCAACTCCACATGCAATGGAACACCTTGACACAAAGGAAACAACACAAACAAATACAAATGAGACACTAAAACAAAGACTCCAACTTTATGAAGACAAAGAAAGGGATGAGAGGCACTCAAAGTCAACCAAATTATAATGATGCACCAATTTTTATATGTTTCCTCCTTTAGAACCTTAATGATTTGAATTTAAATATTCTCTCCAACAAGGTTCCTAATAGGAAAGATGTCTGGGACTTCGTTAACTATAGGTGTGAACACTCCCTCGCTTATGCAACCTAGACACGGTGTGGAAAGGGACAACCGGTGCGGCGTCCGTGTGGGAATCCACAGCTCGCGGGGACTTATGGAGGTCCCGGATATGGTCACCTAGTCGGCCCCAAGGAATATGGAGACGAGAGGTTCACACACCAAGGTAGGAAATGCAACTATAATATGAAATATGAATGACCCTATGTGCACCGGGGTGCATGTAATTTCTAGCCTAAGAACTAACAAACAACTATGCAAACAATGATATATGTATATACCACAAAATATGCCACAACAGAGGAGGAGATCAGATAGCACCCAGGAGTAAAAAAACACAGCAAAACTGTAAAAATAATAAAAACCTCGAGATGCGTACCTATAACTGGAGAAACGGTCTAATATGAGACTGCCAGAGAGATAAGACGGTCTATTTCTAGACTGCTTTTAAGCCAGAAACGGCCAAACAGTAGACCGCCAGAGAGTCCAGAGAGCAGAAAACAGCAGGAAATTAAACAGGAAATCCGAGGAAAACACAAGGGCAACTGGGATGAATAAACAGAAGCAGGTCAAACAGATGCTCAGCACGATTGGCACTAGATGTACCACCATGATCGCCAAAAAAGGGGAGCTGTTGGTTTTAAATTATTCCTTCAAGTTTGTGGGTATGATGGTAAACAAGACAATATGGATGATGGAAGTGGAACTATGAACAAGTGCAACATTAACTCAAGCAACCAACATGAAGTGTAAAGCACATGGGCATGTCATCTTAACAGAAAATAAGTAGAGGAAAAGTAAAAACACACGCCGGGGCGTGGAGCAAAGGAATAAAATAAAAAAAAACACACGATAGGTGTGGAGCAAATAAAGTAAAGAGAAAAGCAAGCAAAATGATGGAACAAGAAGACAAATGCCCAACTAAGGAACTGTGATCGCCACCAAGGTAATTAAACTAGCAAGACTAAGATAATTACCTTGGAAAGAAGGTGGATGAAACACCCGCCACGGGAGATGAAACCTGGATGCTACGAACACAAAATGGTCAAATAGTGAACCGCTAACCAACGCCAAACGGTCTTACGATAGACCGCATGAAGCCTGAAAACGGTGTTCTATAGGGCCGCCAATGCTCACGGAACAGTAGCTTGGGACTTGGATCTCCACCTCTCTCGGCCAGCCAGAAGAGTTGGGCCTCGTGCTATGAACCCTGTAGACCTGCAAAACAATGTAAGAACAAAGAAAAACAACCCAATTAGCCCTTGGACAAGTGTAGTATCTATAATGCAATTAAGCTAAAGTGCATGAAGGAAGGGCGAATACCTGGGGGGTTTGGTGTTTTTTAACCCCTATAGGGTCTGGAAAAGAATAAGCGGATGTTTTAAAATGTGATTGAGATGCAAAAAATGTGGAAGAAGAAGAGGGAAGATACTATGATCATGCAAAGGGACAATAGACCAAACTTAAGAAAAAGACTCAAACTAGACCAAAGGAACTTGATACTCCCTGGACCAAAAGCCTTATGGATGCGGAAGATCCTTGCTTGGTACTTGCTCCAGAACGCAGCAGCACTTCGTGGCAAACTCTAAAAATCTCCTCTTCAAGCCATGAACTCAAGGGTCCTATTTATAGGCCCTCAAACCCTAGGTTCGAGTTGGAGGTATAATGACTCAAAAATAGGCTTGAAACTAGATAATCCTGCAAGATAATACTCCCAAGAGTCCACAGAAACAAAAGAAGGTTCTGGGAATCTCTGGTGAGAGAGAAATCAAAGGATGAAGGACTCTAGTTCGTCCACGACCGAGCAAAGGAAGATCAGCAGAGCAGGACTCTCTGTTCCACTAGCGGTCTTGCGATAGACCGCCATCACCAAGAAACGGTCGTTCGATAGACCGCTAAGAACATGCGTCCAGAAGAAGATAAAATCAAAGAGACCCAGTAGGACTCTCTGCCCATTAGCGGTCTATATATGGATCGCCAACGTCCACCTTGCGGTCGTACGATAGACCGTCATGGGAGAGGACGTGGCAAAAAGAGATAATGGCTAATAAATCCTCAACTTAATCCACAAAACAACCCACATTAGCCCTTATCTAGGCCCAATAAGGTGAAGTGATGATAAATCAATAGAGCTAAGTCCAACCAAGGAGAATGACCCATATAATTAGGCCTAAAAATGACCAAAAATGGCCCAGTAAGCGGTGAATAACTCGGACATCATAAAAATAAATAAGGAGACGACCCAACTCATTGGTCATAAAACGGGTGTCAACAGTAGTGCATGCATAAGCTAAAGGCATTGCAAAAATAATGATAAGAACAAATTCAAGATACACATTCATCATAATTGTACCCAAGAGTGAAATGTGAGTCAATGAGCAATGAGCTTCAAAATATATAGATACGATCAGAATTTCTAAAGAACACTAGAGGGTTATTTCCTCTCTACAATTCTATTTTAGATCCTCAACTATCGGTAGCTTTGCACAGTCCCACTTTTTTATTTCTTTTATTGGACTTCACCATTCGGCGCGAGTCACCTCATATGTCTCAATGGGGATTTCCGGCTACTAGGATTCGTCATGCATTGTAGATTTTTGCTTCACCATTCGACGCGAGTTTTCTCATTTATTTCAGTGGGGATTTCGACTACTAGGTTCCACATACCACTTATTGATTGTTTGTGGGCTAGGCAGCTTTTTTCTTGCGATTACTCTTAATTTCCATGTAGAGATTTAAGTTCCCTATAAAGTGTTGAAAAGAAGTTCTGAAATCCTTATCGATCAAAGTATATGCATCATTATGTACAAAGTGTGTGGGTAATTACCTTGTATGTTGAAAATGAATTTATCATAACATAGCTATGACTCCCCCTAAATGTATGTATAGTTGGAAACAAATCCTCCTCCTTTGTATATGTCACGATTCATAAATGATCAAAATCACTGCATTTTATCTATCAAGGAGGTAAGGTCTTAAAAAATTTCAAGAACAAAGTTTTCTTAAAATATATACATGCAATCAAGCAAAGATCTGGAAATAAGTTCATACAAGATGATTTCCGATACGTGGCGGAGAACTTAGATCCAAAGACCACCTCACGCATAGTGAAAGCTTCCGACTAGACATAATCTAACCTTCCTCAAACACCATTTGATATACCGAAAAATCATGGCATTCAAGTATATAAGTATATAAAGTATGTACAAGCATATGCATGTGAATGAAAGGTGATGAAAAAGTATTCCTATTCATAAATATGCAATGATATGTGCAATCTAAATCATGATATTGAATGTGTTTTCTATATATGCAAAACTGAACATTTATTTGTAAAATGAAGCAAAAGTGTGTATGCAAGCCTAAAATATATACATGCAATCAAGCAAAGATCTGGAAATAAGTTCATACAAGATGATTTCGGTACGTGGCGGAGAACTTAGGTCCGAAGACCACCTCACGCGTAGTTCTCTTCTTATTCTTGTGAAATTTTCAAGAGATAAGGGTTTGGTAAAAATATATGCAAGTTGGTTTTCATTATTTACATGTATAAGCTCAAAATGACCCTTACTCACATAATCTCGCAAAAAGTGGTGTCGAATCTCTATGTGTTTTGTGCGAGAATGTAAAACTAAAATTTTTGAAATATTAATGACAGAGGTGTTATCACAAAGAATGGTTGTGTTATTCAAGAAAATACCAAAATCAACTAACTATTGTTGGATACATAGCACTTGGGCTACACAACTACCTGCAGCCATGTATTCGGCTTCAATAGTTGACAATGCCACTATATTTTATTTCCTAGATGCCCATGAGACCATGCAACCTCCAAGAAATTGACAATATCCCCTCGTGCTCTTATGATCCACTAAACACCCAATATAATCAGAATCAGTGTAAGCTACCAATTAAAAATTGCAACTACTCGAAAACCAAAGACTAAGATCCGTAATGCCGATCAAATATCTGAAAATCCTTTGACTGCTAACATGTGTGATTCTCTTGGATCGAATTGAAATCTAGCACACATGTAAACACTAAACATGATATCCAGCCTACTAGCAGTCAAGTACAATAAAGAACCAATCATTCCTCTAAAGAGTTTCTGATCGACAGACTAATCTTTTTCATTCTTCTTCAATTTTATGGTTGTTGACATTGGTGTCTTTTGTGGCTTTGCATTGTTGAATTTTAATTTCTTGAGGAGCTCCATTGTGTATTTCCTCTGATTAATGAAATTTCATCTTTTAACTGCTTCACCTGCAAACCCAAGAAAAATGTTAACTCCCCTATCAAACTCATCATTCAAAGAATCAGTTGTGGCTCCAAAGATAATATCATCAATGTGTACAAGTAGCATATGCTCATTGCAACTCTTAATGAAAAGTGTTTGGTCGATGTTACCTCTTTTGAAGCCATTTTCTGATAGGAATGTACTTAACCTTTCGTACCACGCACGGGGGGCTTATTTCAGACCATACAAAGCTTTGTCAAGTTTGTACACATAGTCTGGGTGCTTCTCATCTTCAAATCCCAGTGGCTGCTCAACATAGACATCTTCCTTCACTACACCATTCCAAAACACACATTTAACGTCCATTTGAAAAGGTTTTATATTTCTAGAACATGCAAAGGTAAGTAATATTCTAACTGCTTCAACCCTAGCCATGGGTGCAAATGATTCATCAAAATCAATTCCTAACTCTTGACTATAGCCTTTGGCTACTAGCTGGGCTTTATTCCTAATCACCACCCCTTGATCACTAAGTTTGTTCCGAAAAACCCATTTAGTACCAATCACCGAGTGATTCTTAAGTCTAGGCACAAGAAACTACACCTCATTCCTTTGGAATTGGTGTAATTCCTCCTGCATATCCACGATCCAGAAATTATCATTTAATGCATCATCTACAGATTTGGGCTCAACGTTGGAAAGTAAAGCAAGATTATCAAATTGTTCAACTTCCTTGATTGAAGCCCTTGTCTTTACTCGTTCATCCACGTTCCCAATGACATTTTCGAGTGGATGATTTTTAAGTACAGTCCATTGTCTGGGGAGGTCCTGAATTTGCGTTTCTTGCTCATTTTCTTCTTGGGCTGGAGCTTCATGATTCTTTTGACTCGACTCCGCTTGATCCACATCTTACTTTTCTTTGTCATTCTTTTCTTCTCCTTCTTCATGCCCTATATCTAGAAAATGATTATCTTTATTAGGCAACATTGAAGTATATTCATCAATGATTACATGTGGACTTTCTTCTACCACAAGAGTGCGCATGTTATAAACATGATATGCTCTAGATGATGATGAATATCCAAGGAATATACCTTTGTCACTCTTTGCGGCAAACTTCTCCAAGTTTTCTTTAGAATTGTTCAAGATATAACATGGAGAACCAAAAGGTTTAAGATATGTAATGTTTGGCTTCTTACCTCTATATAGCTCATATGGGGTTTTCTTGAGTATTGGTCTTACCATGGCTCGATTGATGATGTGGTAGGTAGTGTCTACCACCTCGGCCCAAAAGTACCTTGGTAAGCCATTTTCAGCAAGCATCATTCTCGCCATCTCCACGAGCGTCCTGTTCTTTCGTTCTATGACTCCGTTTTGTTGTGGGGTTCGAGGTGTTGAAAAATTATGTGTAAACCCCTATTTTCTACAAAAATTATCAAAGTCATGGTTATCAAACTCTCTTCCATGATCACTCCGAATAGCCTTGATATGATACCCCTTATCATTTTGTAAATTCTTGCAAAGATCTTTGAACTCCTACAAAGCATCATTCTTATAGGTGAAAAATAACACCTAAGTAAATCTTGAGTAATCATCAACAATGACAAACCCATAAAGTTTCCCTCCAAGATTGTATGTCCTAGTGGGACCAAATAAATCTAAGTGAAGGAGTTTAAGGGGTCTAGAAGTGGTGACAATATTTTTTTATTTAAATGAAATCCTGGTCTACTTCCCCATAGCACATGCATCACAGATTTTATTTACATCAAAATTCAATTTTGGTAAACCTCTAACCAATTCTTTTTTGTACAGTGTAGAAAGAACGCTAAAGCTAGCATGTCCTAGTCATTGATGCCATAGCCATGCATCATCCGACTTATTTGCAACTAAACAGAAATTTTCGTTTGGTAAACTATCAAAATCAACTGTATAAATGTTTCCATCTCTAAGCCCAATGAATTTTATTTCATTTGTATCTTTATCTACAATTGTGTAATGTGTGGTTTTAAAAATAACTTTGCGACCTTTGTCACAGAGTTGACTAATGCTAAGCAAGCTATGATTTAAACCTTCTATAAGCAAAATATCATCAATGGATTGATTAGAATCCTTACCTATCCATCTAATTCCCGTAAATTTACCTTTGTCGTTCTCGCCAAAGGTGACCAGTCCTCCACCCTTTTCTTTCAGGTCTGAAAAGAGATCCTTATTACATGTCATGTGTCTGGAGCATCCACTGTCCAGGTACCACTTGTTCCACTTGGCTCTTAGATAGACCTACACAAGCAAAAGTAATTCTCAAGTTGATTTAGGTACCCAAGCAAGTTTGGGTCTTGAAGTGTTAGTTCTACCTTGAATAAAATATATTTTGTTTTTCCTCTCAAACCATTCATCATTGGCCCTCATTAAATCACACACATACATGGAATGGCTGAATATACCACAGTGAAAACAAGTGACATTTGATTTTCTAAAATGACTCCTATGCATATATGATCAATCAACATATGAATTCATGCATGAGTCAACAGGATAATGATACCACGAATCACAATATTTCTGAACTTGATTTCTCATAAATGAATTTTTCTTTGTAGGTGTGTATCTCACACCACTCTCCTCATTCTTATCACTTCCTTCGCTAGATTCACCAATTTTCTATTTTCCTTTTAATTCCTTTTGAACAATATCTTTCAACTTCATTAATTCATCATTCATGGTATTGAAGTTGGTTTCTATTTCTTTCTTGGATTTCTCACACTCATTAAATATTGATTTAAGTTCATCCAATTCCCTTACCAATTCTTCATTTTCTGTTTTCAACTTCTCAACATTCTCATAGGCATTTTGTTTTTCCACTTCCAAACATCCTAGCTCATCCTCATACAAGGTTATTCTAGATTGAAAGTCTTCTTTTTCTTCTTTAAAAATTTCAATTTACATTTAAAAGAAGCTACATCTATCACATGGATTAGTAGAACTAATTAAATCATGAAATTTCTTTTTCAAATTCTTGACATCATTTTTAGACCTCTTATACTTCTGATATAAGTCAGCATAAGCTAACCGCCCATGTTCAGCAGTGAGGTTCTCAGTGTCTGAACATACCTCAGAAATTTCTTCATCCGCCATCAAACATAAATTCTGTACCAGCTCATCCTTCTCGCTTTCAGGTTTTGAGCTATCCGTGTCCTCGTCGCTCCAGGTTGCTTTCATCGCTTTCGGCTTCTTTCCTTTATTTTTCTTCAGCTTTTTCTGGAGCTCGGGGCATTGACCCCTCATGTGGCCATCATTCTTACACTCATAGCAAATGATTTCTTCTTTCTTGCTCATCTCCCCTTTCTTGTTGGCATTTCTTCTCAAGAATTTTCTCGAAAAATTTCCTTCTTTTCTTGCTTTTTTGAAATATTTTCTATGTTGGTCCCCGGGTAGGCGAGTAGACAAGAAGGGGGGGTTGAATTGTCCCCCACGATCGATGGTAAATTTAAAATGCTAACACAAAGGAATTAACAATATTAACGAGATTGAAGATTTAACTAAACAAGATAATTAAATTCTCTCAATCTTGCCGATCTCACACGATAACATGAACAGATGAAACAAGCAAACCACACAATCCCACAAAGCAAATCACAAGACAAAAGGATTTTTAAGGTGGTTCGGGACGACGACGGGCTCCCTACGTCCACCCCTCACCAAACTGGTGAGGCTTCACTCGTGAAAAAATCCCCAACATGGAGACGACTCTCCAAACACACACGGGGATAAATCCCTACACATACACGGAGTCAAACTCCAACACACACGCGTAGGGCGACGCCTACGCAACCACACGGGAGTAAACTCCCAACCACACACGGGGAACACACCCCAAAATATGCCCAAGTACACACGCGAATATGCTCCGCACAAAGCGACACACATGTGTCAACACAAACACTTGGAGAACCCTTTCTCCGAACACCCACACACAATATTCCTTCAAAAATGTATGAAGCCTAGACAGATAGATACAATGAATTCCAAACAAAGTCTAAAGACTAAAATGAAGATGATATAGCATGTAGAGAGCTCCCCCTTCTTCGATTCTTCCAGTTCTCTTGGTTTGTTGTCGGATGATGGCGATTTCGACGTTCTCTTGTTCCTCTCCTCGAGCCGCTCCTCTTTCTCTTCTTCCACGAGCTCCAAAAATCACTTCAAGTAGATCAAAATCACCTTGCAAGAGCTCCTCCCTTGTTTTCCCCTTTTTCTTCTCCATCATACACTTGACATGAGAGGGTTTAAAAACCATCCTTGAACTTTTTGAAGAAGAACTTCATTGATGCACTCCTTTGAGTTCCAAAACGTGAGCCATGGATTTGATCATGCAAACCAAGATAAATATAGCATTAGTTCATTAAACACCAAAGATTCATATGACTTTCAAGAATGAACCTTGAAGCCATCTTTCAACTCATCAATCACGATATACACATATTGCTCAATGAAATACATACACACACAAACACAATCATTTTGATATCATTGAAACCAAACACCAATTAGGGGATGCAGCAATCTCCCCCTTTTTGATGATGACAAAATGATGTGTGTGATAATACAGATTTGTAAACATCTTTATGAGATATCAGACTTTAGGCATTAAGATCAACATTGAGCACATACACCAATTCTCCAATTCTCCCCAAAATAACATCAACACACAAATATTCTCCCCCATTTTGTCATCTACAAAAAGACATGGGGTTATGTGACATGATATGAATGTGTTAGGCCAAAAGATATGATACCAATGCAAATACCAAGTGATGCTAATCAAAGGCCCAAAAATATAATACCAAATGTTGTTCAAATTAAAGGCCTAAAGATTTGCAATTTTAATTCTTGAAGAGTGGCCCAAGTTTAGTGGCCCCAAAGATATGATACCAAAAGTTGGAAGAACTCTTTTAAACATTTATACAACATGATGTGTTCAAAATGATGCATTTCAAAATGAACTATATCAATTGTTGGACAGTATGAATTGTTCAAGATGATATCATGTATGAACTATATACATGTTGAGAATGCCAAATATGTAAATATGCACACAATGAGTTTCATCTTTCAAATGCAATGAATATGCACTATGTGAATGCTAATCATGTAAGATATGAAGCTATGCACAATATGACTTCCATCCTACAAATGCAAGGTTTATGCTTAGAATTAGACCAAAGGGGAATGCATGAACATGCAAGCACACAAGCACATCAGTCATGCACATAAATATTACATATAGTAACTCTCCCTAAATGAGGTACGGGTTAAGAAAAGAGCATATGATTCAAATTCAAGAATGTAAGACATGAAGAATAACTAAGAGATTTGTGCATACACAACTAGAAGTACTACATAAACTATGAATGTAGGCAAATTCATAAAATACATACATCACAAAAATGACCATGTGAAATGTGAGGCAATGACTAATGAGCTTCAAAATATATGAATTTTTAAATTTTCTGAAGAACACTAGAAGGTAATCTCCTCTCTACACTTTCATTTTAGATTCTCAACTATCGGTAGCTTCGCACAAGCCCTATTTTTATTTCTTTTAAGGGACTTCACCTTTTGGCGCGAGTTTCCTTATGTGTTGCAATGGGGATTCTCGGCTACTTGGGTTCGTCACACATATGGATTTGTTTCTCCTTTCGACACGAGTTTCCTCCTTCGTTTCAAGGGGGATTCCCGATTACTCGGATCCACGTTCCACTTATTGAATTTTTGTGGGGTATGTAACTTTTTCCTCACGATTACTCTTTAATGTCCATGTAGAGATTCAAGTTTCCTTTAAAGTGTTGGAAGAAATTTCTAAAATTCTTATCAATGAAAGTCATTTAATTCATTATATGTAAGAGTGTGAGGGTAAATTTTTATTTTACATGTATAAAATGAATTTGACACAACATGGCTACGACTCCCCCTAAATGTATGCACTGTCGGAATCAAATCCTCCCCCTTAATATATGACATGTATCACATATGAATAAAATCACTACATTTTTATTTAGCATGGAGATGAAGCTTTAGACTTTTTCAAGAAGGGTTTTATAAGAAAAAGACATACACGCATGTAAGAATTCATGGAAACATTCATGCAAGCATTCATGAGTCAAGATATGCAATTATCATGAAATATATGCATATGATCTATATGCATTAATATGTAATATACTTCTTTTTGTCATTTTATATGCATGGTATGTGAATGATATGTAAGGATCCCAATGCATTTTTTTATGCAGGTTTTCAGTTTTTGCAATGACTTGAGCATTTAAGAAAAACATGAAGTAAGTGAATGCATGAGATGAGTTTTCCATGAATTTACCACAGAACCATGAGCAATTCATTTCAGATTTCTTTATGATGAATCATTTTTCTTAGAACCCAAACATTAAACCATGTTCATTCAAAATAGTATTGCATGAAATGAATTTTTAGTTTGAACAGATCAAGCAAATTGTCATTTATGCAAAGCAACCACGCAAGGTTAATCAAGCAAGTTTTCAATACCAATTGTTGTATATGATCAAAGAATTTCACAGTTCAGAAATTTTACCTTTTTGAAACAAGAGAATTTTTTAGATTCAGTTTTAAAGATATTGCAGTTCAAAGGCAAATTCAATTCATTCAAAGCATATGATTCCTCATGAGCCAAATAATTCAATTTAAAATTTTGGTACAAGGCGGAGAGCATTGATCCTGAGATCACCTCACGCATAGTGATGGCTTCATAACATGCTTAACCTGTCACTTCACATATCACCATTTGATATACCAAATATTCATTAAATAAAGACATGTATGACTTGTGAAGAATTTAGAGCATAACATGAGAGCACACCAAAATCTCATTCTAAAACATCAAAACCATCAAGTTTGACAATGAAGGAACAAAGTTGGGGTTTTACCATATGAGTGTGTCTTGTTCTATTTTACTGGAACCCCTTTCATTCTTTATTTACCTTAAGGCACACCTTCACCACAACCGACTCATTTGTCAGATTTTGGCACCCAAGCCTTCTTGGGTCCTTGGATGTTAGAAGAATTTCTTCCAAAAGTTTTCTTTGACATTTTCATTGCCACCTTGTCATCACTTTCCATGATCCTGCAATCCTCAATGACATGTCATGGTTGCCACAATAAAAGTGTAGAGGGTTGGCAACTTTGGCAAAAGATTTTCTTTTAACATGATCAAGAGAGTTTTCAAAAATATTCCTTCTTCTGTTTCCAAAATTTTTAGGTCTAACAAAATCAAACCTAGCATTCATTCTAAAATCCTCAGTTTTAAAAACCAACATTCATTCATGACATGACCGTATTTCCGACAATGAAAGTAACAAGGAGTTGTGGGTTTACGGAATGATTTTCCATTGTTTGCATGAGTTTTTAGAAATAAGTTTCCATTATAAGATGAAAACCTTTGAGCATGGGAAGCATGTTCATTTTTGAATTTTCTTTGAAAGTTAAACTTAGTATTCATGGCACGATAATCATCATTTTATTTCACAAAGTAATCATCCATGACATGGCCAAGTTTGTGACAATAAAAATAAGAAACATTCCTCTTTTCCTTGAAAGCATTTTTTTCTACTTTCTATTTTGAAAAATAATTTTTCATCATGTGGCCTATCTTACCACAATGAAAGCAAGAACCATTTCTTTGTGATTTGAAAATATTTTTCTCTTTGCATGTAAATTGATCATCCTCTTTCATGACAACGTAATCATCCATCACATGTCCAAACACACCACAATATAAATAATCAACATTAGACTTCAATTTTTGAAATCTATTGGGCATGGTTGGTTTGACATTTTTCTTTTTCGTAAAATCATTTTCAGAAATTTTCGTTTGTGCAATTGGAGGTGGTGCCTTAGAAGTGCTCAGAATATCGGATGCATGAACAAATGAAGTTTTCAATTTGGATTCAAAAGACTTTTTGTTGATCGGGGTGTATCCAAGACCTTCTTTTTGAAAGCTCACCTTAACACCCAACATTTTATCCAAATTTTATTTCTCTTTCACAAATCTAGACAAATCATCTTTTAAGCTTTGCACTTCTTCCTCTAAAGCAGAAACATACAATTCGGCACTCGTGATTTCTTCTTCGCATGCACAAACTTTCTCATTCAACATTCTAGCTCTCCTTGTGATGAGAGCCATCAGCTCTTCTTATTCACTATCAATGCTAGATCTTGCATCACTCTCTTCCGACGATGCTGCATATGCATTCAGTGCAATTGTCTTCTTCTTCTTGTTCTCCTCATCAGTCCTCTTGATGTTGATCTCGTATGTCATTAGAGATCCAATTAACTCATCCACAGTAAGAGTGGTGAGATCTTTGGAATCCTCAATGACGGTTGCCTTTGTGTGCCATTGAGGTGAGAGGGAACGTAGCACTTTTCTTACTAAATCCTGGTTGGTGTAGTTCTTGCCCCACCCTTTAGTCCATTTGTAATCTCGCTCAGCCTAGCATACATATCTGAAATCGTCTCTTCAGGCTTCATGGCGAACAATTCGTAGTCACGAATCAACAAGTTAGCCTTTGTTTCCTTGACCTCCGACGTGCCTTCGTATATCAGTCGTAGCTTTTCCCACATTTCTTGCGCAGATGAACACATAGAAACACGTGAGTATTCGTTAGGGTGTATTGCACATTGAATAATATTCATATCCTTATAATTAGCACAAGACTTCTTAATGTGTTCATCCTCCCATTCATCCTCATCCTCAGGTAAAACAGGAGGTCCTTTGGACACTACTCTCCACACCTCAAATTCTTGTGCCCTTAGGAACATAGTCATCCTATTCTTCAAATATGGATAATTCGACCCATCAAAGTAAGGTGGTCGGTGTATCGAATCTCCCTCGGGGACCATTCCCTTGTTGGCCATATCAAAGGATCTTTCCTCTACAATTGCAAGATTGTCCTAGAAATAAAAGATACCCGCTCTGATACTAGATTGTTGTCCCTAGACGCACGCGTGGACAAGAAGGGGGGTTGAATTGTCCCTGCCAAACGTAATGGTAGTTTTTAAAATTTACATGGTAGAATAAAAACAACTACCAACACAAAATATGATGAAATGAAATTTAAGCTCTAAACAAATCAATTCTCTTGAACTCTCCGCTCTCATACGATAAGGATGAACAAAATGAACAAGCAAACCATAAACACACAGTGTGAGATAGATTTTTTAGGTGGTTCGAGACCATGATGGGCTCCCTAACTCCACCCCTCACCAAAACAGTGAGGATCCACTCGCTTTGAACTGAAGCGCACGGAGCTTACGCTCCAAACACACGGAGACGTCGTCTCCTAAACGATCCAACAACGGATCAAAACACACAAACACGAGCTGCAACAACCGCAGCACAATAAACCCACAACCGTACGTAGACGGTTCAACACACACAGATTCGGAGTTCAGAAAATCAAGAAAATATTCAATACATGCTCATAAACTAAGTACAAATCATTAGAATATGTTTAAGGAGGTTGCAGAAATATATCCTTGTGTGTAAATGGCCTAGAGATAATCTTCCTTGAAGCTTCCAAGGAGAGGAGGTTGAACTTCAATAGATCCAAAGCCGCACGAACAAGTCGCTGCAGATTCTGCTTCTTTAGCACATGGAAACTTGATAGAAATGAATGTAGCTTTGATTTCTTCACTTCAGAACGTCCCTGCAAGATGAAACAAGAGTGAAGCACTTCAGAAAAACCTCTCCCTCTCCTACCTACAGCTAGCCCTTCTCCATACCTCTTTTAGAGATGAAAATCGCAGCATATATATAAGTCCTCTACAAGATGTATGAAATGACCACAAACCCCATGCCAAACCCTAGCAAAACATGTCCTAGGATGAGTATGATAACCCTAGGGGCAAGGGGTCAAATATAAACCTAAATGGATCATGATAGATGGGTTTCGAATACAGCAAAATGGGTTCGTCCGCTGTAAACAGTCAATCGAATTGAAGTTGGCTGTCGGTCGACCAAACTGTGACAGATTTTGGTATGGCAGCATTGGTGAATTCGGTCGACCGAAATCTCCTTGTCGGTCGAACGAACTCTGAGATTTTTCTGTTTAACCAGCTCTGGCTATTTAGGTCGATCGAAGCCCGCCTCTTGGTCGACCGAAGTCCTGCAGATTGCTCAAATCATGGAAAACTTTGTTAGATTCAAATTCACTAGCCCCAAGTTAAATATGCATGAAATATAAACATGGAAAACTATTAAGAAGGAGCATATATACACTTTGAACACTTAAACATTCATAACTAAAGATCTAGATCGCATTCCTATTCATTTGTGCAATTTGAGAGCAACATGAACCAAGATACCATACGGTGTGAGAGTATGATTCATTTAATTTCTGCTAAGGTTTGAATGAAAATATCAAGCAAATTGCTATCCCAAAAACCCCAAGAAGAATAAGCATGAACAACCCATTCATGACACTACAAGAAAAGGCGATATTTCACACGGAAATTTTAGACGGATTAATTTTCGTCGCAGTTCCATCTGTAAATTCAGACGGACATATTTCATCTGATCTTTCTAAAATATTTGAGACAGAATCATTCCGTCTGAATATCCGTCTAAATTTAGACACGGTTATTCAGACGTAATTTGTGAAGTCAAAATTTTAAGACGAAATATTTTTTCATTCGATGTTCCGCCTCAAAATTTCCCTCCCCCGCCACAATCGAGTCTTTCGAGACTCTCCCCATTTTCCCATTTCCCCCACCCTCCCTCTCACTCTTACTCTTTCTCCTCCATCGTCCCCGTCGGAGCAGCCGCCCCCCTCCTCCCTCTAGACGTCGCTGTCGCCTTCCGGACCGTCTCCGCCGACCTCCGTCGTCGCCTCCGCCGCCGTCCTCCTCCCTCTCGTCGTCCGCACCGTCGCCTCCTCCCTCTCGTCGTCATCGCTACCTCTTGTCATCGGCACCGCTGCCAGCCTCTCCGGTAAGTCCCATCCCCCTTCCCCTTGCCCTACCATCCCCCTCCCCCTCCCTCACCAGCGCAAGTGCCCTTTTTTTTTGGGATCATCGGTGGGGTTCATGAAGGGTACGTGGGGGGGGAGGGGGAGGAGGAGGTCGCCGGTGGGAGGGGAGGGGGGGTTCAGGGAGGGTGGGGGGGAGGGGGAGCTTGGAGGGGGAGGGGGAGATTGCCGGGGGGAGGAGAGGAGGGGTTCAGGGAGGGGCAACTGGTGGCAGGGAGGGGGAGCTCAGAGGGGGAGGGGGGGTTCAGGTAGGGGCGACCGGTGGCAGGGCGACTGGTGGCAGGGAGGGGGAGCTCAGAGGGGGAGGGGAGGTCGTCAGTGGGAGTGGGTTCAGGGAGGGGGGAGGTCGCCGGTGGGAGGGGAAGGGGGGTTCAGGGAGGGTGGGGGAGCTCGGAGGGGGAGGAGGAGGCCTCCTCTGATCTCAGATAACCGTGCTAGGCCACCTATTCTTGATTTTTGGAACCATATTATAGGGCTTTTTTTTTCCTTATGCGTCTACATGTTTGTGAAATATATTATGAATTATTCAATGCATGCCATCCGGCATCCTTCATATGGACTATGGTGTATTCTGGGAATCATCTCAAAACCCTCTGATGAGGGTTCACGGGTGTTCTGTCAAAGAACAAAATCTGAACACAGGGTGAAAGAGTCGACTCTCACAGTCGACACATTTCATCGAGAAGTCTGTTTCTAGCAAAGAAACAAAAAATCAGTCGAAAGTGTCGACTCTCAGAGTCGACACATTTTGGCGAAGGATATTTTTATTCTTGATGTTTTTTCCCTATTGACATTAAAACAGCCCTTATTGCATGTCATTTGATTTGGTTGAATATTCTTATTCTTCATGTTTTTTTTTGATAAGTAATGATTTGTATTATGTAAGAGAATGTACAGAAGAAGTTGGAGATGACTACTCTAGCTCCAGTCGGCTAACCTCCCTTCATTGCATTATATCATACTAGAAAAACTAGAAATGTGGAAAACTTCTAAGGAGCTTTACAATTAATGTTAAATCTTTTGAGTATGCTAATATCTCGCTTCCTCTTTAACCTTGTCAATGCTTCATGGAATTCTATGCAATGGCGGCTGTCTTCCAATATTTGGATTAGAAGATTTCCTTTAAGCACATAATCTCCTTGAAAATTCTTTCACATCTCTGCTTCCAGATATGGCAAACTGTGGTTCTCAGTAGCACTCTCACCAGCTTCAGAATTGGCCCTTTCTTAGGGCAGTTATTAGCAAGCTCTGCAATTTCACATTGAGAGTTTTAGGAGACCGGTGCAAGTCTAGCCTACTTAGAATTTCTTTCCAAATCCAATTAGAGTAAGGACATTCAAAGAATAGATGTTCTGAAAATTCACAATTGTATTTGCAAAAGTAGCACATAGAAGCAAGGTGTTGTCCTCTCTTTTGTAAATTGTCCATAGTTGGGAGTTTGCTTAACACTGCTTGCCACAGACAGTGAGATGCTCTTTGTATTGTCGCCCCCTTCCAGATCCATTCACTATAAAGCAAAGGTGTAACTTTTGCTCTTATTACTTCCATGCAATGTGCTGTAGTGAACATCCCATTATTATGGTTCCATCGGATTTCATCTCTTCCACCTGATGCAATAGGGATCCCTGGTATTGTATTCCAAAGGTTTGCCATTTCCGAAGAAGCATGTTGTGGTAAAGACCAACACCCATTGGTAACAAAGGTAGCAACCTTGCCTTCCTTTTGCATCTCTAGATCTTGCATGCCATTTTTCTGGAAAAATCATGTTTTCAAAGAGGGGTCATAAGGCCTTAATTTGAACTGGTTGAATGGCATTGGGTGCTTTTTCTACACATGAAAACCTCCCATAAATACATACTAAACTTCTAGGATACTCCTATAAGAGAGATGCCTTCTCCACATGCCTTAATTGAACCAAATATAACCTTAGCATCAGGTGAGTGGAGAATTGCTTCATTGCCAATTCCCTCTGCTCAGTATTTGTCTCACCAGAAATCATACAATCACTTTCTCTCCAGTAGAGTCTGCAATTGACAAAATGTTCAAAAAGAATTTTGTCTTCACTCCATCTTTCAAGTCTATGGAGTCCAAAAGATTATCAATCTCTTGATCTTTCACTTTCATGACACTCCAGTCTCGAGAAGCATAATCAGCACAATCTTTTAAACATGGATGCAGGTACACTGCACTACCAACATCAATTCTCTTAAACTTCTCATATTTCCCGAAGTATCCTAGAAGTTTTTTCTATCTGGGACTCAGACACAATAGCACAGTGAAATCAATGTGTCCTGGCAACTCATCCAAGAATTCACCTTTGTAGTAGTGCAAGACATCTCCGGTCATCTCCCGAAGGTCCTTTATGATAGAAATTCTCCTTTTACAATGATCTTCATTTTGTAATGTTTCTTCCACTATATCAAAGAAACCTACCTCTGCATCAACTTTCAGGTGCATCCTACTGCCACCTGATATACATGCTCTCCTCAGGATACTTTCGTCTCATGGCATCTCGTGATGGTATATCTTGGGAGCTACACATTGGCAAGTAGAAGAACTTCCTCTGTATGACTTCTACTCTGTTAAGGCTGACAATAGATCTCAGCAGCTTGATGTTCTCAAAAATGGGAGGAGAACATGAGTATTCTTTTCTTGGGCTATAAGCAGTTTTCTAGAATTATGTGCGATGTAGAGACGAGATAGGGGCTGCATGTCAGGAGAGGTTAGTAAAGGTCCCTAGCCTTCTCATTTTAGATGAAGGTCATACTCCCTGAAATGAAGACACAAATAGTTTTTCTACGTTAGAAAAGGTGCAAACTCCCCGCAAGGTGGTCCTTCATAGACACTATTTTAGAATCATGTCAAAGAACTTTTTAATATATTTGATCTAGTCTGTCGTAATTTTTCCTGAACATGGACTCATCATTACAAGATCGTGCTGAGTCCATGTTCTCAAACTTACGACGCACTAGATTTAATATATTAAAAACTTCTTTGACATGATTCTGAAATAGTGTCCCTGAAAGGACCATCTTACGGGGAGTTTGCACCTTTTCTAGCGTAGGAAGAATATTTGTGTCTTCATTTCTAGGAGTATGGCCTTCATCTAAAATGAGAAGGCTAGGGACATTTACTAACCTCTCTTGAGATGCAACCTCTATCTCGTCTCTTACATCGCACACAATTCTAGAAAACTACTTATAGCCCAAGAAAAGAATACTCATGTTCTCCTCCCATTTTTGAAGAACATCAAGCTGCTGAGATCTATTGTTAGTCTTAACAGAGTAGAAGTCATAGAGAGGAAGTTCTTCTACTTGCCAATGTGTAGCTCCCAAGCACGTTGGCAGAATTCCTTTAGGAATAATGATATTTAGCCAAAAAACTCTGAAGAAAGCTAATGAGCATGAAAGTATTTCCTGACCCTGGTGCATGTGCCAAAATGCAGCATCCAGGATTATCGCCCACTAGGTATCTCACCAAGAAATTGAAGCCCTCTATCTGATGTGGCTTCATTTGTTTATTTTAGTTTATTTAGCTTATTTATCTTTGATGTTGAACTGACTAAAAAATGTGGATTCTTTCACCTTGATGTTCTTCATTTGGAAATTTTTAACAATTGGATGTTATTTAACTTGTTATATGCATAATGATAATTGCCTTATTATTTAATTTTATGTTAGATAAATATATGGGGTATTCACTGTCAGCTGAGGTGCGTGGGTGCGACCTAACATTACACGCACCTCAGGAGAGCGTGCTAAAATTGTGTCAATGAACCTTCCCGTTCAAGACTTTGGGATTGATGTGTATGTTCTCATTTTTTTACGAGAATGTATATATCTACCTCAAAGTCTTGAATTGTTCCGTTAGGACAGTCTGTGAATGTTTGATCGCATTTAGACAATCATTTACTATATGTGTTTGTATGGTTTGTTGAGAATTTCGATTGCGTCTCCTCACTCTTCTCTGATATACAATTATTGATTTTGAGTGTTTTCTTAACCACTTATTTGTAAGTGTTTAAGAAAATTTCAAAATCAATAAATATTTTTGGTATATCGAGAAGTGTGGGTAGATGCTGCCGAAATTTTCAGCAAATCGTGCAACACATATAGTAAGTGATTGTGCGATCAAACCTTTATGGATGGGTTAAAAAGTGATAATCTAATTAATAGTCCCTTTCCAACTGCAAATGGTCTACGGCGAACGATGTGAGAAAATGGTTGTGAATATTTTTAGGAGTAATGATTTCAAAGTTAGGATGTGTATTAACATTTATTGGGTGCAGGCAAAATGATGACATATCGTTCATGGATGTATCGTAGAATAGTTGATCGGGTGGTGTCGGATGAATTTAAACATGGAGTTCAGAGTTTTGTTGAATTTGCATTGGAGAATCCCAATGCAGCAACAGACCGTGAATGTCACATTCGATGCCCTTGTTCAAATTGTAGAAACTTGAGGTGGCATTCACCATGGGATGTGCAACATCATTTGTACACGAAAGGGTTCGTGGATGGTTATACGAATTGGACGTGTCATGGTGAGGAATACTTAAGGTATGAGCTTGAAAATATTGCAGGCACAAGTGAGTACATGGATATGGTTGTAGATGCTGCTGGTCCTAGTTTTAATGTTGATGAGGAACTTGCATACATGGAAGAAGCGCCGAATCAGACAGCCGGAAGATTTTATCAACTACTTAGGGATGCTGATGAGCCGCTGTGGGATGGTTGTGAAAAGCACACTCGGTTGTCTGCAGTGTCACAATTGTTGAATTTGAAATCTGAATTTCACATCAGTGAGACTTGTTTTGACCGTCTCCTCCTCTTGATCAAGAGTATGTTGCCTCGAGACGAGAAGTTGCCAGAAACTTATTACCGTGCTAAAAAGATGGTCAATGAGCTAGGGCTTGGATATCTGAAAATAGATGCATGCCCGAATCACTGTATGTTATATTACAAAGATGATGCAGATAAGATATCATGTTCAATTTGTCACCATGAAAGATTCAAACCTAAGAGAGGGGGCAATTCAAAGCAAAAAGATGCACCTTACAAAGCATTGCGATACTTCCCTCTTGTGCCTAGGCTGCAACGGTTGTATATGTCCTCAAAGACGGCTCGACATATGACATGGCACACCGAAAGAGTACGCCGTGCCGATGATATAATCAGTCATCCTGCCGATGGTGAAGCTTGGACGCACTTTAGTCGTACTCATGTTGCTTTCTCAAAGGAGCCACGTAATGTTCGATTGGGTTTATGCACAGATGGTTTTAATCCATTCGGTGGTTCAGTGGCATCTTATTCTTGTTGGCCAGTGTTCATGACACCGTACAACCTTCCGCCAGACATGTGCATGAATCGAGAAAATCTGTTTTTGTCCTTAGTAATTCCTGGTCAAAAAAGTCCTGGAAAAAATTTGGACATATATCTCAGGCCGTTGATTGATGAGCTCAATTTATTATGGACTGATGGAGTTGTTACTTATGATGCCTGTAGGAAGCAAAATTTTGTAATGAAGGCTGCACTGATATGGACAATAAGTGACTTCCCTACATATGGAATGCTATCTGGTTGGAGCACACATGGGAGGTTAGCATGTCCTTACTGCATGGAAGATACCAAATCATTTGTATTGAAACATGGTGGGAAAGCATGCTGGTTTGATTGCCATCGCGGTTGCTACCAACTGACCATCCTTTTCGAAGGCAAAAAGACTCCTTTAAAAAAATTACAGTTGAAATGGATGAAGCAGACTTGCAAAGGGTGTCGGGTCGACATATGGCGACACGGGTGCAAAATTTACCAGATGTAGTACAATTGTCTGGTAGCACACGCCAACTCTCTGGCTTTGGAAAGGATCACAACTGGAACAAGAAAAGTATTTTCTGGGAATTGCCTTATTGGTCAACTCTTCTTGTACGACACAATCTGGATGTTATGCATATGGAGAAGAATTTTTTTGATAATGTGTTCAATACGATCATGAATGTTAATGGCAAAACAAAGGACAACGCCAAAGCGCGTATGGACTTAAAGATGCTTTGTAAACGTCCAGAACTGGAATTACAGCACGTAAATGGAAAAACTGTGCAGCCTAAAGCAACTTACGTGCTTAATGATACACAGATCAAGGAAGTGTGCCAGTGGTTGAAACAGTTGAGATTCCCAGATGGATATGCATCCAACATAGCCCGTTGTGTGAATGTTAATGAGGAAAAATATTTGGTCTGAAAAGTCACGACTGTCATGTGTTCATGGAGAGACTTCTGCCCATTGCATTCCGTGACATATTGCCAAAGCCTATATGGGGAGCACTGACCGAGCTGAGTCAGTTTTTCAAGATTTTATGTGCATCAGAACTCAGACTGAGGGATGTACAAACTATCGAAGAAAATGTGGTCACAACCGTTTGCAAGCTCGAGAAGATATTTCCTCGGCATTCTTTGATTCGATGGAGCACCTGGTCGTCCATTTGCCATACGAGGCTATTGTCGGAGGACCAGTACAATTTCGATGGATGTATCCATTTGAGAGGTATGTCATAATTTTTTTTAAGTTAAATGTCGTCCATGGTTGGTACATTTCATTGCCATGTAACTTGTTCTTGTAGGTGCATGCATGAATTAAAAATGAAAGTTCGCAACAAGGCGAAGGTGGAGGGTTCGATTGCTGAGGCATATATTCTTGAAGAAATATCGAACTTCTGTTCCATGTACTTTGAGCCAGAGATTCTAACGCGTCGTACTCGACCTCCACGTAATGATGATGGGGGAGTTGATGATTCGTCTGATCGGCTCTCTATATTTAAGCATCCTAGACGTGCGTTCGGACGTTCTCGACGCGCACGCTCGAAGATAGAGAGTTGTATGCCGCTGAGATATATATTCTTCTGAATTGCATCGAGATTGAACCTTATGTTGAGTAAGTTCTTAGACTCACATTTCCAGCGATGTCCATAAGTTGTTCATTCTTGTTCTGCAGTTCATTTAAAGTAGTAGTGTATTTATATTGCAGACAATTTGATTCAGAATTAGCACAAAAATGTCCGAATATCCAGGACGTGGAGATTGAAAAAGAACGCGAGAAGTTTTTTGCCAAATGGCTGAGACATCGGGTTAGTGTCGATCGTTGAATATATATGTTTGAGGTTATGTATGTTAAGGAGATTGAACCTTATTATAACTAATTAAAATTTACATATAGGTTGAACAAGGTCTCATTACTGATGAAAGAGTACAACAGATAGCTTATGGCCCCTCGATGATTGCACGTGCCTATCCAGGATATATTGTGAATGGATATAGATTTCATACGAGGGATTATGGACGAAGTAAGTCTACGATGAACAGCGGCGTATCTGTTAAGGGAAGTTTATACAATGAAGTGGAATTGGACTACTACGGTCTTCTTGACGAAGTCTTAGAACTACAGTATTTGGGACGAGACAATCACGTATACATATTTAAGTGTCATTGGTTTGATCCTAATTCTGTCCGACATGACACAACTTATGGGATTGTCGATGTCAAACATAGGTCTAAACTTAATACCTATGAACCGTTCATTTTAGCCGCACAAGCCCAACAAGTGTATTATTCAAGCTACCCATCATCGAAGAATAAAGATTGGTGGGCAGTTTGCAGGGTTAAATCAAAACTCTTTCCCACTTATGAGTTAAATATGAGTGAAAACCCCTCAGAAGTTGCCAGTGCTGAATATTTTCAATCAGACGAAGTCGGTGTTGTCGGTCGCACGCATATTAATCTGGACGAATCTGATGAGCCACTGTCATTACGTAACGGAGATGAAGTGGAAGAAGTCGATCCGACGGAGCTAAATGTTGATGTTAGAGGGGAGGAGGAATCGGATGAAGAGGAAGAGTTCGAATCTGATGAGGCAAGTATGGATGACGAAGATGATGATGAGTTAGATATATCATCGGCATGATCGAGGGAGGCACATTTTTGTAATTCTGTAAGATAACTGTTCATTTTTTCATAATTTTTAATAACATTGGTCTAGCCTTATCTAATTGAGTATTAATATGTATTAATTGTTTTGTTAGTAATAAAGAAATGGTCCGAGGAGGCCGTACTGGGAGTGGGAGGAGACAGACCAATGACAGGGGCTCTACTCCCTCCTCTTTCGCGTCTTCTTCGGGTACATGTTGAACTATTAAAATAGTTAGCTATATAAATGTTATAATCATTTACTAGCTTAAAAGAATATTCTTATAGGTCCAAGTGTCGACTCACGACCACCTGTTGTACAAACGCCACCCCCACCACCTCCCGCTACAGGTATGTATGTTTTAATTTTCAGTAAAATATTCCTTTTTCTTATGTTTATTAATTCTAACAGGTCCCAATACCCTCCCACCTGTTGTACAGACGCCATCCCCAGTAGCTCCTGCTACAGGTATGTATGTTTTAATTTTGAGCAAAAAATTCGTTTTACTTATGTTTATTAATTCTGGCAGGTCCCAATACGCTCCCAGTTGTTTTACAGACGCCATCCCCACCACCTCCCACTACAGGTATGTATGTTTTAATTTTCAGCAAAATATTCCTTTTTCTTATGTTTAGTAATTCTGACAGGTCCCAATACCCTCCCACCTGTTGTACAGACGCCATCCCCACTAGCTCCCGCTACAGGTATGTATGTTTTAATTTTGAGCAGAATAATTTATTTTTTTTTAGAAAGCCCTACTGTAATTCATAACCATATTTGATTTTCAGTAAAATATCCGTCTGGTAACACTCTGCACAAGGATATTTGAATCACATTCAATGAGGGCCGACTGGCTATTAATAGTTTGAAGATATTTAACTCCATCTAATGAGTTCTCTAGCTTCGGCTATGATGCTGTTAGAGAAACCTTCTGATATGATTTGAATAAAGCTTCTCAAATGGTTTGTGAATTCATGCTTGTCTGCCTGGAATAAATCTACTAATCTGACTGAAATTGGCTCATGATTTGTCTGACTGAAAATCCATGTTTGAATAATTTCTCTGAATTCAGTTATTAGTTTCAATTCACTGAACTGAATAAATGACCTGATATGGTTAAGAATGATTTTATGATTGACTGTTCCTTGCTTCTGAATAAAGATTCAGACCTTGTCTTGTGAATACTTGATGGACATCATACATTTGTTATCTTGATTTCAGAGGTATATCAAATGATATGAGATGGAAGGACAAATTCTGTTTGTATGAAAGTCCATATCATGTGTTGAGGATTAACCTCCACCTAGTACCCTGAATCAAGAAGTTGTCTCAGTACTACATTTCATAGTCTTTCAAACGGCATTATTGTTTCTAGAGTCTCATTTCTTATTGTACTTCACTACATGTCATGCATAAGAGCATCTGAATCTGCTAATCTAATGAATCTGCTAATCTAATGAAATCTGCTTAGCTAATGAAATCTGCTAATCTAATGAAATCTTGGTCTCCAAACTGAGTCTTTAAACAAGTCTTTAAACTAGCATTAAAAAGATCATAGTCGGACACACATTCCTTAAAATCTGACATGGACACCATTTTTTGGAGGATTACCCCCTAGCTTTTCATCCACATCTAAAATGCATATTTGAGTTTGTTTGAATAAGAGAAATATGCTGCTCATCCCGACATAGCACAGAGAAATTCAATGATCCTTTCCAAAAAACCCAAATATGGGCCATAGAATCATTTATATCATTTTACCTGTGTTTATTAATTCTTACAGGTCCCAGTGGCCTCCCACATGTTGTTTTACAGACGCCACCCCCGACTGTTCCCGCTAAAGGTATGTATGTTTTAATTTTCAGAGCTTGTATTAATTTTCGGTTGCCTATGGAGGTCAAATCTGAGTAGAATCTGCTTATGTTTATCCACTTGGTATATGGGCACTCAAAGTATAGATGATCTAGAGTATCCCTGTTCTGTTTGCATAAAACACACATACTAGGAATGTTAAAGCCCTTCTTTTGTAGATTATCTGCTGTGGGCAGTTTATTAAGAACCGCCTGCCATGTGTAATGTGAAGGCATTTGTGTAGTAGGATTTTTGCCTAATCTCTTCCAGATGGTACTTGGTTTCATGATCTGCTCATGGTTCTTCCACTTGATGGCATCTGAAGATTCATTATGAATTGGAACTTGCCTAACAAGATTCCACAAATCAGCCATTTCCATAGATAGTGCAGTGAGAAGCACCCACTGCCCTTCAGAGATAAAGAGGCCCACATTTGCATTTTTTCCTAATTCCAAATCCTGTCTGATATGATCTCCATACAATTGGTTGATGCTGTTGCCATTCAGCCACGGGTCAACCATAGATTTGTGCCTTGGCCATTTGAAATTGAGTAAACAATGTGACTTGATACCTAGATCCAAGAATACCATAAAGATTTTTTTTTCTGTAGAATATCCCATAGCAGCATACATAAAGAAGCCTGATTGTTTTCCTTCAGGTTTTTGGTTCCGAGCCCCCCTTCAGATTTGGGTTTACATATCTGCTTCCATGAAACCATGTGAGTTGATGCCTTGGAAGAATGACCATTCCAATAGAAATTGCGCAGAAGTCTTTCAACTTCCTCGATTAACCCTGCAGGTAGCATGAAGGCAGCTGCCCAATAGATTGAGTAGGATGAAAGGACAGATCTGATTAGCTCCAGCCTTCCAGTCCTTGACAGTTTACTTATGTTTATTAATTCTTACAGTTCGCAGTATTTTCCCAATTATGTAAATTTTATTTTCAGAAAAATATTCATTTTACTTATGATATTTAATTCTTATAGTTCACAGTCCCCTCCCCCTTGTCTTTAAACAGGGCACACCCCCACCACTCAGCCACTTGACGATGCCGGCAGTCGTCACGAGGGAGGCACGACCCGCGATGGACGTCGCCCGTGCTGGATCTCCAGGTAAATTTATAAGGTTATTACATTCATTATTTAGCCTTCAACTGTCTAATATGAATATTTTGACATTTGCAATTGCAGTAAGAAATTTGAACCTCACGAGGCTGTCCATCATTCCAACTCTCTAGTAATAGCACATGTGCCCGGCGCAGCAACGTCTTTCAAAGAATTTCCAGTGGAAGTCCGCGACAACTTATGGGACATGTTCTCAGTACGTAATTACATCAATTAATTCAAGTATTTTCCAAACTCAATTCCCAACAGTATACTAAGTGTGAAACTTATTTTATTTACATCGGACTTATCAATTCACGTGTGGACATGACGCGGCGAGATGTCGGAGGGCCTGGGAGAAGACTATGAAGGACAATTTCTGAAAGAAAGTACATGAGGCCCGAGCACACGCTAAAAATAAGGCTGGTGGGAGTGAAGATCGACAGCTGTGGAAGGAGCACCTCCCTCTATGGATGAGGAAGGAGGATTGGGAGATAGCATGTGACAAATTTGCCGATCCCAGCTGGATAGCAAAGTCCGAAAAAGCCAAAGCAAACAGGGCGTCAAAACGGGCGCAAATTTGCATACGAGTGGGTGCATCTCTTTCGCGGCTCATAAACAAAAAATGGTAAGTAATGTTTCAATTTATCTTCTTACATTATGTTAATATATATGACGTTTTTTTTGCTATCGTTTGTATAACAGGCTGTGGAGCTTAATCGAGCTCCGTCGTTCCTCGAGGTGTTCGATAGAACACACAAAAAGAAGGGGACATATCAATTTGTGAGTGAGAGAGCTCACTCAGTAGCGGTAAGTTTATCTACATATGCAACTTCTACCGTTCATTTAAATCGGATTGATTCATATGAAATTGACTAGTCAAATGTTTCAATTTCTAGGAAACATATAGCAGAGCTGTGACAGAGAAGTACGGGGAGGGAGACACGCAGCAGCCGGAGTTCGATCCGGCGGAATGGGTGGCAGCAGCTGGCGTACCGAAGAAAGGCCGGCTATATGGTTTTGGGGAGAGCCTGGACTCTAGCGCGGTGATATCATCGTGTGTGAGTTCAAGCTCTGCCCAAACCTGTAGCAGTTCATTCAGTGTACCTCCACCTGCCCCCAGTTCCTAAGCCAGCGACGTCATGGACATCGTCCAAAGAAGGATTGATGATTTGCAGCAGCAGATGTCGCGGCACATCCGAGAGGAGATATCTAGCCAGCAGGCAACCATGTTGCAGGCAATCAGTGGCGTCCTCTCCCAGGCGGGAATTCTCCATCATGGATCCACCACCACCACGGCACAGGCCCATCAGGTTCGTGTTTATTATGTTTTTATTTTAACAGAATTACTCAATTATATTCATAATTAATTTAAAAACTCAGTTAGTTTTCAAAAGCAACTTAGTTTAGAAGAATTGGGAAAATTTGGGGTTCGGGAGTCTAAAATCTGAAATACAGGCCTGATCAGCGTGCCGATCGTTCCAACACAACTTGCGAGGTACACGTGAGTTGTGAGAGCCGAGTCAGCTGACGGATTACAAATCGGATATCCGTGTTGACCATGACGCTCAAATAACTGAATTCAAAACTAAGTGTGTTTTCAAAACTAACTTAGTTTAGAAGGATTCATTTAATTCGGGGTCCGGGGGTCTAAAATCTGAAATACCGTCTGATCGGCGTGCCGATCATTCCAACAGGACCTGGGACATAAAAGAGACTTGTGAGAACTGGCGGAATCCAAATCGATACCGGTTTGGGGCCGACGCTCAAAAGTGTATTTTGTAAATACACTTAGTCTAAAATTAAAGAAGTCGGGGTCCGGGGGTCTAAAATCTGAAATACCCATCTGATCGGTGTGCCGATCATTCCAACAGGACCTGGGGCATAAAAGAGACTTGTGAGAACTGGCGGAATCAAATCGGATACCTGGTTTGGGGCGACGCTCAAAAGTGCATTTTGTAAATACACTTAGTCTAAAATTAAAGAAGTCGGGGTCCGGGGTCTAAAATCTGAAATACCGTCTGATCGGCTGTGCCGATCATTCAATAGGACCTGGGACATAAAAGAGACTTGTGAGAACTGGCGGAATCCAAATCGGATACCCGGTTTGGGGCCGACGCTCAAAAGTGCATTTTGTAAATACACTTAGTCTAAAATTAAAGAAGTCGGGTCCGGGGGTCTAAAATCTGAAATACCCAGTCTGATCGGCGTGCCGATCATTCCAACAGGACCTGAGACATAAAAGAGACTTGTGAGAACTGGCGGAATCCAAATCGGATACCCGGTTTGGGGCCGACGCTCAAAAGTGCATTTTGTAAATACACTTAGTCTAAAATTAAAGAAGTCGGGTCCGGGGGTCTAAAATCTGAAATACCAGTCTGATCGGTGTCGATCATTCCAACAGGACCTGGGACTTAAAAGAGACTTGTGAGAACTGGCGGAATCCAAATCGGATACCCGGTTTGGGGCCGACGCTCAAAAGTGCATTTTGTAAATACACTTAGTCTAAAATTAAAGAAGTCGGGGTCCGGGGGTCTAAAATCTGAAATACCCATCTGATCGGCGTGCCGATCATTCCAACAGGACCTGGGACATAAAAGAGACTTGTGAGAACTGGCGGAATCCAAATCGGATACCCGGTTTGGGGCCGACGCTCAAAAGTGCATTTTGTAAATACACTTAGTCTAAAATTAAAGAGGTCGGGGTCCGTGGGTCTAAAATCTGAAATACCATCTGATCGGCTGTGTCGATCATTCCAACAGGACCTGGGACATAAAAGAGACTTGTGAGAACTGGCGGAATCAAATCGGATACCCGGTTTGGGGCCGACGCTCAAAAGTGCATTTTGTAAATACACTTAGTCTAAAATTAAAGAAGTCGGGGTCCGGGGGTCTAAAATCTGAAATACCAGTCTGATCGGCGTGCCGATCATTCCAACAGGACCTGGGACATAAAAGAGACTTGTGAGAACTGGCGAATCCAAATCGGATACCGGTTTGGGGCCGACGCTCAAAAGTGCATTTTGTAAATACACTTAGTCTAAAATTAAAGAAGTCGGGGTCCGGGAGTCTAAAATCTGAAATACCGGTCTGATCGGCGTGCCGATCATTCCAACAGGACCTGGGACATAAAAGAGACTTGTGAGAACTGGCGGAATCCAAATCGGATACCTGGTTTGGGGCCGATGCTCAAAAGTGCATTTTGTAAATACACTTAGTCTAAAATTAAAGACGTAGGGTTCAGGAGTCTAAAATCTGAAATACCGGTCTGATCGGCGTGCCGATCATTCCAACAGGACCTGGGAGATAAAAGAGACTTGTGAGAACTGGCAGAATCCAAATCGGATACCCGGTTTGGCCCAGCGCTCAAAAGTGCATTTTGTAAATACACTTAGTCTAAAATTAAAGAAGTCGGGATCCGGGGGTCTAAAATCTGAAATACCGGTCTGATGGCGTGCTGATCATTCCAACAGGACCTAGGAGATAAAAGAGACTTGTGAGAACTGGCGAGATCCAAATCGGATACCCGGTTTGGGGCAGACGCTCAAAAGTGCAGTCGCTAAATGTAATTAATTTAAATTACTGATGACAGCTAGGTTTGTTGGGGTCTATAAAATCTATGCAGTTATCGATTTGATCTTATGTTTGATTTCAATTTATCCAATGTAATAAAATATCTAATTTATCTCCGCACTAATTTTTTTATCTATGAATGAATGTTATTATTTTGTTAATGTAGGAGGATCCTTCTGCGGGCGGCGACAGAGGAGATGAGCAGGGCAGGACGAGGATATGAACGATGTGGAGGAGGATATTTGATCATCATATTTTTTTATCTATGAATGTTGAGTTTCGTATTTATGTGTTTTATTTTTAGTCATTAGTTTAATTTTAACATGTTTTTTAAAAACAATTTTGTATTTTTTAAAAAATTTAATGAAGTTTTTTCAGACGGATTTTCAGACGGATCTGTCTGAATTTTCAGACTGGATAACAGACGTATTTCAGACGGCATATATCCGTCTGAATGTATGTGTGCGTCTGTGTCTGCAAATTTCAGACGGATTTCATCGTATGCGTCTGAAATGTACATCTGAAATTTCAGACGGATATTGGAACGGTATTCCAGACGGTGTTTCACACGGAATATTTTCCGTGTGAAATTTCAGACGGAATAAATTTCAGACAGTATTTCAGACGGAAAGATTCTGTGTCAAATTTCAGACGACATTTGTGAACTGATATTAATCTGTCCGAAACTTGTATTTACAGACGGGATTTGACACGGAATTGATTCCGTGTGAAATTTAAGACGGAATTTGAGACAGATACTAATCTGTCCGAAATTTGTAACCAAAAATATGAGACGGCATCTTTCCGTCCGAAATTCATCTGAAATCCGTTACAAAACGGAGTTCAGACGAATTTCAGACGGATTTCAGACGAAGCTGGCCGTCTGAAATCTCGCCTTTTCTGGTAGTGTGACACTTAAGAACTAATGTAATGATATCCATGAAAAACCCTTGTATGAAGTCCATTAAAAAATGAAGGGTCGACGCAATGCAAGAATGCGTCGACGCTATCAAAATGAGAATGTATGACTTGGCTTGGTGGAAACAAGAAGAGGTCGATGTCATGCTAGGGGAGGTCGACTCTACTGAAGAAAATTGCAAACATTTGAGAACATAACCCTTACCAACAGTTCTTGAGGAATGAACATAATATGTACCACCTGTTTGACTTGTGAATAAGAGGATGACTTATTCACGCATTCATTCAAGTTCCAAATGATGTCCACCATGTAATTTGATTTTGCAAGATAAGATAATCAATATATGAACACCTTGATTAGAATTCTTCAATGAACATTCTCAACGACACATACACACAAGATTTGTCATTATTGAAACTTAACTACAGAAATCAACTAGGGGATCCAACACCGTTGAGCCATCCAAGATTGGGGACGATGGTTCCCTTTTGTGAATTGATGCATGGATAAATGAGATTCGGCTTAGTATTAGCTCACAAATCGGTATCTTGACTCAGTTTGGGCAGCTTAACACTATTATCATTGATTATTTTTTATTTTAATTTATTTAATTTTTCTCCTTTAAACCCAGCATGCATTCATGTAGGACTTTGAATTAACTTTGGAAAATCCCTCTTATAACTCGATTTTGAGAGTCAATTGATCATTAATTCAAGATATGAGATATTCCATCCTAATTGAGTCCTTAGTTCGCCTTGTTGCCGTTTTGGGTTGTTTCCTTTAAAAACTCCTTTGTTTGGATTTCTATCTCTTATTCAATCTTTCCCTTTGATCCACATTGGCTACAGCAGTCCACATTAGCTAGTAACCGCTCTCCAATGGTGAAACCTACATGTTTGTGACCTGGGATACTTCCACCGCGCTGGAAGCTGATCATTTTCTTTTTTCTCTCCTTCATGCCCGCGTGCACACTCCTTCCTTATCCAAACAATTGTTGATTTCATTGAATCTTCTCAAGATTGCTTCATCTTGAAGTTTGAACCAATTCTTATCAGGTGGTGCTGATTGCGTGTCTCATCACACATTGACATCTACTTTTTAGTTCGCTCTCACTTCATTCCATTCCATTACACTTCACTTCATTCCGTTCCATTTCGTTCCACTCCATGTCGGTCTCTTGTAAAATAGACGCCAAGGCGTGACAACTGTAGACACGTCAAAATTGACATCACTTTGAGTACATCTCCTATCACATTATAATGTCCCAATTTGACCACCAAATCGACTTATTTGAGTGATTTTTCTCACTTTTTCTTGAATGTTCAGCTTTCCCCACATTTTTTCTATTTTTCTTATTTTTTTTAGATTTTTTTCTAATTTTTTGAAGCTATTTTGAATTAGAGTCATTTCCCTAGACGCCAATTCTTTGAATAAACAGCCACTCAGTTGACGCCAATTCTTCCATTTTTGATTTTTATTTGAATTAGAATATGCGCTGTCAGTTTGGACGCCAATTCTTGAACTTGCGCCTTCGCAGAGAGGCGCTAATTCTTTTCAAAAGAATTAACGCCCGTCTAGGCAGGCGCCAATTCTTCCCAGCCAACAGGATTTTACGTCCTGACCCTGGACGCCAATTCTTTTGCGTCAACACACCTCTGCGTTCATAAAATCTGTGCCCATCCCCAAAGGCGCTGATTCTTATTAAACCTTCACGCTCATCTAAAATCTGCGTCCAAGCCATTGACGCTAATTCCTTTTGATAAAATCTGCGCCATCCAGAAGGGCGCCAATTCTTACATATCCTTTGAATATGCGGCCAGTACATGGATGTTATATCTTCTTACCATAATTTCGTCCTAAAAATTCTTGATATTTCTTGAATCTGTGCCTCTTTACAAAGGCGCTAATTCTTGAATTAACGTCTGGACCTTGGACGCAAATTCTCCTTCTATATTTTAGATTTTTAAATTCTACCAAAATTCGTATTTTATTGATAATTCGCGTCAGCACCCTGGACGCTAATTCTTTTCCAATTTTGGTAATTTCTGAACTTTCCATATTTAATTCAGAAATTGGCGCCTTCTCTCCTGACGCAATTTTAATTTGCGGCCACTAGGTTGGACGCAAATTCCTGCACAATTCCGAATCATGCAGAACCTGTTCTTCCCTTCCTCATTTTGAATTCCTTTTCCACTTAGGAAAGGGTCCCTATAACTTTCTAAGGTTATGAGGACACATGGCAGATGATTTCCTCTCTCCAAAATCTTACTAAAATTTACTTTTTTTATTTTTAGAGAATTAAAGCTTCCGAATTTTCACTCTATAAATAGGACCCCCCCTCACCTTGTGTTTAAGCTGATTCTTTGATCCGCGGGGAGACTCTGCTGAAGAAGGCTCAAGGGAAGACTCTCATGTGCGCCAAAGCTACATCCTTGGAGTTCTTCCTCCTTGAAGTTACGTTGAAGATTTGAAGCCCATCCCCTTTGGAGAAAAACTCAATAAGCCATATTCCTCCCTTTCTCTTTCTCTTTATTTTTATATCATTAGCATTGCATGCATCATCTCCCTATCGTCTTCATCTATTTTTGATTATCTCAATCCATATTGAGATCCTCCTATTAGTGCACTCTTGCACCTCTCCCTGTGCTATGCTATATCATCGTTTTTTTCTTACCCTTTGCAAAGGGGTTAAAAGGGTCCACCACCAACAAGTGTGTCTGACTTCCATGCTGTTTATTTATTTCATATTAGATTTGATACTACACCCTCAGGATTCTAATCCATATCTCTTTTTGTTGGTGTGATTCATTTTGCAAGGGTAATCTTAAAGGAAAAACTCTCTTCATCGGCCAAACGAGTGGAAGAGAAGGTGAACCTCACATCTCCCTCGCACTTTTCAAAGGTATTTATTCGTGATCTCTCCTTTGTTATTTATTGTTCATATCCTTTGAGGCCCGCGGTCTTTGACGATCACACTTCCCTTTAGCATCTATGCATGCTCCTATTTTTCTCTTTTTCCCCTTCTTTACTCCCTTCTTTCCACACTTATTAATTCTTTTTATTTTAGATTTTTTGCATGAAAACCATTGTTAGAGATTAATTTGTAAAAAAACTATTCCTAGAAATACATTAGTAGGCATATCACTGTGTAAATATGAATTGTGCAAAAATGTCATATTTATTTGTATGCATATCACTTCTTCTTACCAACAACTTGCAAAAAATCACGTTTAAATGTCATTAATGAACTATTTGAATTACC